>JAOWAP010004054.1:0-14016 GCA_028565235.1 Hypoxylon lenormandii
CGATCTCCAGCTTGTCGACGGCGTACAGGCCGGGGATGGTGGAGACGACGTTGATGCAGGACGTGATCACCTGGATGGTGAACGAGTCCTGGATGCCCGAGTTCTTGAAGTACTGGGTTCCGTAGTAGAAGATGAAGTTGATACCTAGCAACACGCGGGGGCGTCGTTAGAAAAGGGGCTGGTATAAAAATCTTATCTCGCGGAAGATATATTTACCTGTTAGCTGCTGTAGCCCTTGGATGCCCATTCCCGTCAGCTGGCGCTTGAGCATCGGCGGCTTGAAGCAGTCGAGGTAAGTAGCCGTGCCGATGCTCATCTCGTATTCGTGGTTCGCTTGGATCTCGCGCAGCTCGGTCTGGATCGCCACGTGGTCAGGCGCGATCCGCCGGAGCTTGCTGAGAGCCTGCGCGGCCTTGTCGTGCTGGCCCTTCTTGATCAGGAAACGGGGCGTCTCCGGGAGGATGAGCATTCCGCCGATGAGGATAATGGCCCACGCGAACTGAACCGCGATGGGGATCCGGTAGGAGCCGGTGTCTTGGCGGTACTGCGTCGACTGGTCCACGACGGCGGCCAGGAGCAGACCAATCGTGATCGCGAACTGATATGCGCCTACGATGGCGCCTCGAATCCACCGCGGAGCCGTCTCGCTCTGGTATAGGGGAACTATGCGGTGTTAATCGACCAACCGGAAAAGGTAAGAAGAGATTCAGGAGTACATACTAAGCGCGGAGATCAAACCGACGCCGAATCCGGCGAAGAACCGGCCGGCCAGGAACAGAGGAAGGGCCGTGGCAGCGGTTTGGAGAATGACGCCGAGGATGAAGACGACAGACGAGGTGATGAGCCCAAGACGGCGGCCCATGTTGTCGGCGAGGACCGGCGAACCCAGGGCACCGAAAAAGGTGCCTGCGGACAGGATAGACACGATAGCAGAGGACTGAGACGGAGAGACATCTAGATGCCCCTTCGTGTTGACGTAGCCGGTCGAGAAGAGGGTTTGCCAGTAGTCCATGGCTAGGATACCGCTGATAGTGCCGGTATCATAGCTACGCGCTCCGGGTTAGCACGACGGGTATAGTTATTGCGCCCACACTGCACGTTACACGTGTGTTAAGAGGTTCTTGTTAAGACGTACCCGAATAGAACTCCGCCAAAGGCCACGAATAGGCCGATTACGATGGCGGGCCATGCCTTTCCAGCCTCTTCTTCGGGTTTACGAATTGCGAGGCGACCCATGGTGAAATCTGTCGTCACGCCTAGGGGGTCCTATCACGTCGACTTTGAGAAGTACAAAGGGGTTTAGAGGCGGTGGTAGCCGGTGGAGGAAGAGGTAGAGAGAGGATTGCTCGCCGCTTATTAGACGGATGCAAAGAACAGAGTACCAAGGACCTATAAACTCCCACGCTGGACACCTTTTTTCGAGGGAAGGGACTCGAAGACGAAAACAATGGGAATGGGATCTAGGCCTTTTAAATTTCCTGGAAAACGCGCGACTGCATTTTTATGTACCTAGGTAACATTCGACGTCGATCTTGTCTTCGGAGATGATGACGAAGTATGGAGTACCTATAGCCCATATATCTCCAGGTAGCTTGGCCTTAGCCAGCTTAGCTTGCCTACCAAGAAGCCATGGGGTCTGGGGCTTTGGGGCTTGGGGAAACTAGCCTCTCGAAAATAAGGGCACGAGGTAGCTGGGGTGCTGAAGACCATTGATAGTAGTAGGGAACAGGAGTCAAGATCCTTGTTGGTTCTTCGTCCCCATCCCCCATCCTTGTTCATACCTTACCGATTCCAATGAGCTATCAGTCGATAAAATGAGATTGGTAGATTGGGTATGGAAAAAGTCCGTACGGGGGGGAATTATTAGATGGAACCTCCAAGGAGGGGTATCCAACCTATCAGCTACAAGCTGACCCCCCGGTCCGTGATACTATACTATTATCAATGTACGTATGTAAAATCCGTCCTCTGAGGAGCTTCTGTCCTATCTAGGCAAGACGTCTGGGGCGAGGTCGTACATCACGAGGCTAACCACAGTCACGGCCGGTCCGATTGTCACGCAGATGTGGGCAGCTTGGAATGTTCCGATTCCCCATCGCTAATGTTTAGGCATGAAAATATAGAAGGAGAGGAGAAAAGGGGGAAGAGAGAAAAAAAAAGACATTAAGAGGGCTTCGAACATGTACATATATGTATGCAGTGATACGCAGTATGCAGCATGCGGCATGCGGTATGTGGCATGTAATATCACAAATTTATATCGATCCGAGACCGACTGCAGCAAACACCCAATACTATAGAAAACATCTTGATCGTCAATACACAATGAGCGTTGAAGCGTAGTGAGACAATGTGTGGCTGAGGGCGCCTATACTGGAGCTGCTCGAGAGGAGAAACGAAATGACATGTACGAAACGGTGTTTCAAGAGCTCTTTAGGTGTCTGGATAGGTAAAAGGCAGTAGAAAACATCTTATCTGCCTCTACAGACTTTGTCACAGGTAGAAGCACAAAGCTTGTACGTAGCTGCAAATGATCTTGGCTCAAACATGTATGTCGTATGTTGTATACCGCAGACGGCTAAGATGAGCCTAGACGGGATGGATGCGGGAGTAAGGCTTCACTGCATTAGTGGCTCGTCGTCACGGGCTCATATTCAGAAGTTTGGTAACTTCCACTACCTACCAAGTAGGTTAGGTAGGTAGAAAATGTCAGTCGGTTTCTCCGTGTCAGCCCCACAAACCCGGTCCTGGATGTTATTGCAGGGGGCGCACAAGTGCCGTACACTAAAGCGCCGGCGACATTCTGCAGCCATTAGGAACGGTCGGACTTGTGTAACTAAGGGATGCTGAACGCCGCACGCGTGGGAAACAGAGAGCCGCTGCCGAACTACAAGTAGCTCAAGAGTCTAGAACCTGGGGCAATATTGTGTACACAGCCCCGACAGAAAGGGAAGTAAAAAGAGGAACTGTCACGGGCAGCACGGCAGCACGGACAGCTATCTTCTCCACGCTCTCGGGCCTAACTTGCATGGTCTAATGCAAGCAATCTGGCCGATATCCAAGGCCAGCGAGACCCAGCCCTCCCAGACTCAGAGCGAATATGGAATATCGCCGAACATCAATTTTTGAGATGTCACTTCTTGGGGATCTCCAAAAGCATAAGTATCTGATAGCCTCCCAGCCATCCGTGATAGGCTGAGGGTTTTCGCCGCCTAAGGGCCTTAAACCATTAAGCGACATCCTTCTGAATAGTAAGCAGTCAAAGAACGATGCAATTTCTGGTTTCTGAAATCGGCCGGCTAGCCGGGGCATACCATCCGTGACGTCAGAGGTCATGGTTGGTTGCGACAGATTTTTTTTCAGCTGTGGCACGCCGTCGTGGATCCAAAACGTATGTGGATATTGTGCGTATCGTGTCGTATCGTGTCGCTGGGGTTTTCGTGGGCCTCCCCAGTTCTGCTCCAAGCGCCCCGCGAAATCTCTCGATGCTCCCAGAATGAACGCGGGTTAAAATGGCGAGGGCGCTGGGGCGACGTCGCGCTGACCGAAGTCCATCTGGAGCTCCTAGGGGCTCCCCAGGGGCAGCCAGTTGCAATGCAGATAAGCGTGCTGTGGTTTCGGGCCGGGTTGTAGTTATATTGGGGTATACTAGCAGCTAAGTGGTAAGTTTTGTCGAGAAGCTGGAGCTCCGAGGACTATTTTGCAGAGGCATCGGACCGATATAATGGGACCAAGCGGGTTCGACTATTATATCATTCGGCATCGTTATCGACGGCCGAGTTTCGTAACCTGGAAGTTTTGACTAAAAAGAATTGATTCGACTCGTAGAATCTTGTCTTGGCCTATGCCTACCGCGCGATCCATGATGGAAAAGGTCATTTTGTCCGACGAGTACACTTGTTTGCTCGTCGCGGGCTTCGACTTGGGAAAATGTTTCTTGCGAGTTTGGCGTGGCGGTCGTTCTACGTTTTTTTCATTTTTTTTTCAGGTATCAATTCAGGCTGCATCGTATATCAAATAAGAGACGATGGTTAGAAATAGCTTGTTAGCTCTCAGTGTCGCATGAAGGAGTGAAGGTGAAGCATTCCAGAACGTGTAGACTGTACGTACTTCGTATTTCATTAGGAGGTACTAAAATATGCTGATAACGGGTCCCCCACTTACTATACTGCCTATGTAGGTACCCGTAGACTCGGTAAATCCCGAAATGTTGCATCTTACGAGGTAGCAATTGCCAACACTTTCATGCCAGCTGCCTTTGCCTCTATGACCCTTAGCCTCTGGATAAGTTCCCCGGCTTACTTAGGTGCTTCCTACAGGTAGGTGGTACGCTCCTACTCGGTGCTGAGATCGGGATACCTAGTCGGTGATGGTCGGTGATACCGTGCACCGACATTTTCGCCGCTGTTAGCTCTCCGGTACCTAAAAAAAATTCTGCAGGGGTTGAATCGACGGAACCACACCGAAAGCCAAGTCACCGAGTCAGCGAGGCCAAGTTCATCAAGATGCCCAAATCCAAGGCGTTTCTTAAGCAGGCAAAGCCTAAGCCGAAAAAGGAGCAAAAACTCGATACCGCAGATGACTTTCAAGCCGCTGGTGTCGACTTTGAGGAGGCAGCTGGAAAATGGCGTGCCGGAGATGCTGCCAAGTCCATGAGATTCTTCCAGCGAGCCGTCGACGTCTATGCCCAAGGATTAGCCAAGTTCCCTCAAAGCATCGACCTTGCCTATAACAAGTAAGCATTTTATCGATACTGGCTTATTGCCAGCTAGAGTCAAAAGGGTCTCTAACCAAATGAAATCCAAAGAGCTCGAGTACAGCTAGAGATAGCTACGCATCCTATCCTCGCGGACCAGTTGCAGCGGCCATTAAAAGACGTGCTAGAGGAGGCACTGGCATCGCATCGATATGTGTTGCAGCTAGATCCCGACAATGCAGACGCGCTTTTCAACACGTCTCAAGTCATCACGGCAATTGCCGAGGAGCTGGCTTCCAGCGATGACGATGAAGGTAACGAAGCTCAAGCCCTGAAGATTCTTCATGAAGCACTCGACCTCCAAAGCAGATGTCTCTCCGTGCAGGAACACAAGTATCAGGAATTCCTCGAGCAGGAGCGCATCGTGAATGAGCGAGAAGAGGCTATGGATAGCCAGTCGACAGCTACTACTAACCCAACAAACGACGCGCGGCAGGGGGACGTTAAAGAGGAAGACGAATGGTTTAACGTCGTCGAACCAGTTACACATGATACCCTCATAGATACGGTAATCGCTCAGCTAGGGACTCTGACCACCTTTTGCAGTATTCTGAGCTCCTCGCCAGACGCTGCACCTGCGCATACTCTATCATGGGTCAAAGAACTTTCGGCAAGTCTTCTGCAAAAGGTTCAGGCATTCTCTAGCGACCATCCAGAGAGACTTCAAGAGATCGCACTCGCCAAGGGAAATCTTGTATCGATGATGCTAGAAGCAGCGTACAGGTCGGGTAAGATCGATGCTGAGGACTACAAGTGGGAAAGAGACGCTGCTTTTGCTGTGCCTGAACTTCAGCTCGAGTCGTCTTCTGATGGTCTTATCGCTAACGCTCGCTCCCTCTTGGCCTTCAATTCGGCGCTGGTAGATGCCGAGAACAGCGATGCTCAATCGTATTCGATGCTGCGATGGAACACGCTTACAGCTAGCATAGCCAATCTGAAATCCGCATCAGCCATACAGGGAGTTTCTCAAGAAGACTTGGCGACCACGCATCTACTTCGTGGTGATGCGTCCTTGTACCTCTGCGCTATGGCCTTCCCGCCGACCTCCCACCAGGCTGCCAAAGACACTACCACGCAGAATGCTAAGAATGCCGCCGTGTACTACCGTAACGCTAGTCGACTGAGTCAAGATCAGGAAGAGAAGGATGTTTCCTCGATAAAGTCGGCAGTCGCCCAGTATTTGGAGACTTACTCTCAGGGACAGGGTGACTTGAGCCTCATATTCAACGCGAGTCCTCGTGATCAAGAATGGACTGCTCAGCAGCTTGAAGATATGGTGGCTGAAAAGCTTGTCCCTCAAGCTCTGCTGTTTTAGTCTCTGGAAATTTCATTCCGTGCATGCCAGATACGCATATTGGAGTCGAGGAAATGCTGGGACAGGACGTTTGGGACCTATGTCCTATTTCAGTTGCTCGGGGATGGACATGGCCTAGGTGTGTACAATAGCCCACGTTCACCACGAATGCATTCTGTCTCTGTGAAACTAACTAAGCATCCGTGAGAGAGACTCCTGTCCTGTATGTGATATCAGTAGCCTTGCAACATTGCGAGCCCACCTAGGTACCTGGGTATTCAACCTACGTCGAAATCACAAACAATTAACGGATACGTGCCCATGATTCCTTCCAGCCATTGCCTGTCATCTTCACTCCACCCCATAGAGATTTATGAGAATACGGCGACGTGCATGCAATGCTTTCCTGGATGGATAGTGATATTCGTCTTCTCGCCCAGATCCAAGTTCAACCCATATCAACCCCCCTTTTAATCTTCTTGACGTACATAAGTAGACTAAGTCACTAACTCAGGCCTGACATGAAGGGCACTTGTCCCCCTCTCGAAGCCAAAGATAAACCATTCAATGCTTGTGGTCTCCGTGACTATGGCCGTTAGCATGATCATGGCCCTCGTGGCCAGTCTCGATCCAATCCTCGAACCCATCTTCAAACAAGTCATCTAGCTTCTCTTGTACATTATCAGATTCCATTGCCGCCTCCCAAGCACGGAATTCCTCGTCGTCGAGGATACAAGCATCAAGGGCTTTGCGAAGTCGCTCCTCGCCCCCTTTCTGCATCTGCTGGCCGATGAAGACGAGCTCTTGGCGACGATCTCCCCATTTGCCATCGAAATCGCGGGTTATGGCCTTCCTCGTCTCCGGATCTGCGGGCCATTCGTCTTCCGGAATCTCGCAGCGCCACAGGTCTTGCCCGGAAATAGTCAGCATCACGCCGGCTTGGGACCATTCGCCGTACTGGCAGTGTTAGCAATCGGAATTTTAATCGCCGCCTGACTGCTTACCATCCTTGGCCTAGTCGCCAACCATAGGAATCCCTTGGAGCGCAACAGCGGGCCGAAGGTCTCGTCCGTCATCTTGGATGCCAGTCGTGCTTTGGGGTCAAGTTGAGGTTGATCCTCCATGTCGGTGTCATCATCAGCTTCGTCGGTATCATCCTCGTCTTCGTCGTCGTCGGGCTCGTGTTCCCCATCTTGGTCCACGCCCATACCTTCTCCATCAATCTGATATTCCGTCTGAATCACGACAAATACGGATTTGATCATGTCCCAGAGCCGTGCGGGATGAAAAGGGCGACGAGCTCGATAGACGAACGTGCCTATGCCGTACTCTTCCGTCTCGGGACTGATCTCTTCATTCAGACTCTTCAGCCACCCGGCGCTAAGAGCAGCCTTCTCATATGAGAATAACCGAGTATCGAGGATTTCGGTCAAGTCTAACCGAGACTTGACGGTTCCGACGACCTTGGCGCTGGGATTGAGCTTTTTGACGACACCCTTGATCCGATTAACCTCGTCCTTGGACACTAGGTCACACTTGTTTACGACAACGACGTCTGCAAACTCTACTTGATCAACCTGTAAGTCGGAGATGTTTCGATCATCCTCCTGCGGGACGTCGGTTTGGCGATCGACCAAGAAGTCGGCCGTCGCGAAGTCCTGCATGAAATTGACAGCGTCCACCAGGGTAACGCAGGTATCGAGGCGCGCGACTTTTGATAGCCCGCCCGCTTTTAAGATCTCTGCAAGTTTCTTGTTCGCCTCCTGGTTGCCCTGCTCTTCTGATTCAAGGTCATATCCTGCGGCGACGTGCATGTCGGCAAACCTAACCTCACTAGTCAGTGTCGTGATAAAGGGGGCTCGAAGGCTAGACCAGTTCTTCTTAGACACTTACTCTTCTGAGAAAGTTTCGGCCACCTGCATCGGTTCGCTGACACCCGAACTTTCGATTACAAGATATTCGACCTGTTTCTCTTCCGCCAGTCTCGCAACCTCTTCAAGCAAGTCGCCCCGCAGAGTGCAGCAGATACAGCCATTCTGCATAGCCACGACTTGTTCCTCCTTGCGGGTGACGTCGTGTGAAGTTAACAAGGCTGCGTCGATATTTAGCGCGCCTACGTCGTTGACGATGACACCAATCCGGAGGCCATGATCGGGAGACGTCAGGATGTTTTCAAGGAGGGTCGTCTTGCCCGACCCTAAGAAACCGCTCAGAAGGGTGACCGGGAGCCGTCCATCGGTCCTGTTGGGAGTTTCGAGAAGGATCGCAGGGGCCATTACAGCGAGATTTTCAATAATTCGGACTTGATACGTTCTCAGGGGAAAATGTGGAAGAATCAAACTAATTTGAAAAATTCTCAGAACTTTTACAAAGAGGCCTTGGACATAGTTTCCACGAGTAGTTCCTATGTCAATTGTGGCCTTTATATCGTAGGCCAGCCTGGACTTTTGTCACGGGAGGGAGGGTCAGGGTCAAAGCCGTTACAGGTAATCAATAACTCGTTTATTAGTCAACAGACCAAACCTGCAGGCAGCTCGTCTCTTCACCATCTTCGGATAGTCCAATGGCACGATCTACGGGAACACCTTGTTGGCTTCGTGCGGTACGTTCGCCGCGAGATGTTCCGATCGATGAGTACATCCGTGCTACCCCGTATACCTGCCTACTCTCGAGGAAGCTTCTGTAATCGCAGCGCTCATCTCATGGAAGGGAATAGCTCTCATTTCGCTATTGTATATGAGCTGTACCATGAGGCTCTGTCCGAGGACCTTGATGGCGAGGTTAATGCAGGGGCTTGATCGAACCTTGATGGCTGGTGGAGATGATGGCCCGAAGTTGAGTAATTCCTGTCGTCCTATTGGAGTCTTACGATATGCACAATACTCGATCTAGTTTCTAGTTTTGTTGGCACATACCATGGCTGTAAGACACAAGGGCTTAAGGCAGATAGGGAGAGCCCTGTTTCTGATGTCGAAGCTAGCAGAAGGGGAAAGCACTAACATCCATTAAAATCTATGTCTATGTCTATGTCTATGTCTATGCCTATATGAAAGCTACCCAAAGGACCGAAGATAAAGACAGCGCATACAAATTCCTCCGCCCGTTACCCCACACCGGATAGCAAAGGCTTCCTAGCTGTGCTCCTACCTCACTTCACTGTACTTGGACCAGTCGATGTTGGCGGGATCCTCGAAGCACCGAGCCGTATTCGCAAATTCGTGCGACGAATAACTTCCCTCGGGAAGGTCCGGAAGCGTGGCGCATTGCGGTAAGAACTCGACAACGACGCAATTAGACGGGACCTGGTACTGGTTTCGGAATGCCTTGACCAGAACGAACTCGCGATCCGGTGGATAGTACGGGATGTTCTCCTTGCAAGCTACGAACTGGCTCGCGGAAGCTGAAAGCTCCGTCATCGGATACGGGGGGTCTGTTAGGGTAATGCCGGCTGTGCCGCTGCCCGCGTCGATGCCGAGAGCCACAACCTTGTCGGCGTCGCTCGGGTAACGCATGATGATGCCGTACGGGGTCAGTGGTCTTCCGGAATCCGTAAGCATATTGGACTGCTGGCGAGAGACATCAGTGAGGGTGCCATTCTGGTAAAAGACCATGCCGGGCGTCGTGTTGTTCAAGACGGCCGAGTTAAGCCCCGCACCCGTGTGAGCTCCTTGCAGCGCCCAGCCGTGGACGGGCGGTGAAAGATCGTGGGCCCTGTCGGTGACGTTGGCGATGAGTTTGAAGCCCTTGGAGAAATTGGAAGGGGGATAAAGGGCTTCTTGGCGGGTTAAGATGGGGTTTGCTGATGAGAGCGGTGCCGAGAGGGCAAGCAGGGTAAATTGCCACGGAAGGTTGGGGAACATGGTGATGATATGAGAAGGTTACTTTCCGCTTGTTGCTGATAAACGATGGCGTGAAATCCGTCCTGATGGATTCTGTTTGAGAAGTTGGAGGATGGGAAAAGATGGGTATGGACATGCACGTCTTATATACCTTCTATCTCTAACGTGATCTTAGGCGTCGTTACAAGATGGTCGTCCAAATTAGCAACAAAATACGAGTTTCCTGGTGCTCTGGATTGCTTCTCTTGGACAAATTATGGCTCGTGCTGCGCCGGCAGATTACATGTCCAACAGCGGGTACTGTATTATTCCCGAATTGGGGATCATGGTGCGAATGACACAGGAGCCTCTGGTCACGATACGACGCGGAGTAGCCGAACCACAGCATCGTCCTATTCATCTCGTAACTATCTCGTTTGCGATTCACCAAATCTTTTCATTCGAGGATCGCTGAAGTCATACGTACTACTATGAAAGCCGAGAGCGCGTCCTTGTGCTGGTACCGTGACGTTCTCCATATTGGGGCTCCCTTTCAATGTCGCGGGTACAAGGTGAACCCAAGAAATAACGTCGCACATTTACTCTGCCAGCCATATCGTGGTGGACGCCAGCTGGTGGAAGGAAAGCAACCGCTATTGCCAAATCTAAGGGGTTACAAGAGTATATCCTTGAACCCCGGACATACCCCCTTCCCAAAACGTCGACATACACCTAACGTCGCACTCACAACATGTTGCCTTGCAGAGCCTCATGTAGCTGGAGTCACGATAGTTGCTTACACGCTCATTTAGGCCAGCTCCCCTAAGGCTAAACTCACTAACGGTATGCCGCCATTGGAGAGTCTACTCTATTAGGTACCTTGAACTTGAGGTAACTACACGTTGTATGATTGGCGCTACAAGAGTATTGAAGTCTAAGAGGCTTTGGCATTGTCACGAGGCCAACCGTGAGATGGGGAAAACAGCTGTGTTGTCGCGTAGAGAGTTATGACAGCTAACATCGAGGACTAAGAGGCCTATCCTATCTTCCATCTTCCATCAGACATTACCCGGGTGGCTAATGGCTAGGACCCTGACAGACATTCGATGAGGGATATTGCCGAAATTGGCGTATTAGCTTGGCTCGTAGCTCAGCGAACTTGGTTCAGTTTATAAGGTGTACACTTACATGCTACAGCAGGTAGATACTAGATGATGATTGATAAGAGAACAAACAGATCTGTGTGGAAAGTTCCATTCACATTTTTGCTAGAAAATGACAAAGGCGAGAGTTTGCTAAGAGCCGCTGAGAAATGAGGCTCTTTGCCGTACTAATATCCTCTGCCTTGAGGCTCTGGGTACCCAATGGTGGTGGCTACCTCAAATAAATATATATGTACCTTCTATTAGCTTAATTCAACCTCTTTTCACGTGCCCGTGTGCCTACCCAGCAGGTACAAGTACCGAGGGGATGGTTGGTGATGCAATCCCGTGACCCTATTGGCAACTACCTACGCAGTTCTACCTTCCGCCTTCCACCTTTTGCCCTCTGCCTTCTAACCTCTTGCCCTCTAACTTCTTGCCCTCTACTTCCCACTTCCCACCTTCCACCAAATTCCATCTTCTACACACTTGTCAAATTCCAGTGGCTGGGCCATCGACTTTTCGACTTTTTGTCTTTTCCCACCAACAATCTTCATCTCTCTTCCTCTCAAGTTCACCTTCAAGCTTACACTCGTGCCCACCATTCCCGCTATGGGCATTCCTGTATCTTACCTATCTTTACATTGACAATTGGCTCTTGCGTCTGTACATACCTAAACTTCCAACCAACCTACACATACCACAATCTTGCGATGGCAGATTCTTCAAGCGCGGCGGCAGGTTCCCCGAGCAAGATGACGGGTTCTCCAGGCAAGATGATGGTTTCTCAGAGCAAGGTGATGGTTTCTCCAGCTAAGATGGAGGAATCTGCTAGCAAGTGGAAGGCCTTCGCGGACCAGTTCGAAAAGCTCACCATTTGCAACGTTGCTACTGAATGCGATCCCACCCACGCTGTTGGCACTGTCGGCACTTTCGACGCCGTCGGCACTTTTGACAACTCTAACCGCATTGGCGACACCGACAATGCTGGTAAACTCGCCAACGAAGAGTTCATCGGAGGATTCCCCACACGCCCTCTCCATTTCTACCGTAGCGACGGAAAGCTCTTCCATCGCCAGTTCGACATCTCCATGGACAACAAAGTAGATGACGGTTGGGACGATGACGAGGTCGTGAACCAGGATGGATACTTTAAACGCCCAACCTGTGCGTTCCATGCCCCTTTCCCATTTCTCATTCCTATTCCTCAAATTGCTAACGTTGATGGTACAGACACGACCAATTCCGGCAAGCCGCGTAAGGAGGTCAATTACGCTCGATGGAAGCTTGTCGAAGCTCCAAAGGAGGATTACGATTACCTCCTTCGCAACTACTGGACTGTCGAGTCACTGTTGAACAATTACGACTTCAACCAGCGTGACGACGAGCGATGCAAGCTACGACCTCTCAGAAATTTCCTGGGGGTGCCCCTCAGCAAGCTCTACCCGAAAGGCCACCAGCTGCTAGCCAAGGAGTCGAAACGTGGTGGTCAAGAGTGGATGCCCGGTCAACCTCTCGGACCCGATCCGAACAACAAGGAGAACCGAACCACTCATATTGGCTGGGTACCGCCTAGATTCCGTGCTAAAGGAAGAGGTCTCGGCGCCGACCCCACTGATGCCGTGTACAAGCACTGGTTCTTTGGTAAGTAGCTTCGACTCAATGAGTATTGTCTTGATAGTTTACGGAGACGCCATTGTCATTCCCATCCCCTTCGTGAACAGCTTAAAAGAAATTTGCTAATTCTTGATATCTGAATAGGTGATCTTGACGTACCGCTTCCCGACAACTTCGTCGAACCCGAGGCTCCTTGGTCGAAGAACCCCGACCGAGTTGTCCGAATGAAGAGTGCGGTAACGGCGGACAACCCGGTGAGCCACGAATTCCCTATCTTGTCCCACGAATCACTCAAGAGGAAGCGTCATGTCCCCTTCAAGGAGCGCGATCCGGAGAATCGACCAAGCCTCCCGTGGTTCATAATACGAGCGAGGAAGCCAGTAACCCCGCAGACGAACGCGACTGTCGACGTGCTAGGCGAGACGGCCGGCAACAAGAGACGCTGCGTGAACAGTCTGTCCGAGAAGAAGGGATTGATCGAACAGAGTGTCAATTCCCCTATCAACTCTCATTAACTGGATGACGAAACCACACCATACCCTAATCTTCGCTTACCAAGCAACCATTTTCTTGCGAACTGGAATAAATCGGGGCGTGTGTTACGGATTCTGCGCCGGGGGACCACCGTACTTGGAGGGACATGGCATGATTCTTGGTTGATACCCAAAAGCGATGCCGCAGGCCGGCTGGATAAATATTGGCGAGTCACTTGCGTGGCTAAGAAACGAGGGCGTGGATGAGATAATAACACGAGAGATGACGTTATGACTATTTGCATGTTGAACAGATGGGTAACGTCCAATGAATATTATTTTGATACCCTACAATTGACCCTTGGGAATTTCCCCTAGATGAGTGACTCCGCCTTTGTGATTTGCGTATAGAAAAGACGTATAGGTCCAAGATGATTAAACGCTTTAGGGCCGATCCATCCCCTAAGTATTTGCACCCTCGAATTGAAGTTGGTTCACGTAGACAGCTGGTAGACAGCAATACCAAGCTGGTAGAGTAATGGTACAATGGGTATCGACACACACAAATCATCGAAATAACGTACAAGATCGTCGATAGACGTTGATCTACTTGGATAAGAATCTCTGAAAGGCCTCCTGCTCGATTATCACGTTGCCGACGGCCCTCAACCTCTTGCGCCCTTCCTTCTGCTTATTGAGCAGCTTCTGGCGTCTGGTGATATCGCTGGCGTGCAGCTTGGCAAGGACGTCCTTGCGGAACGGCTTGAGGGTCTCTCGGGCGATGATCTTCTTGCCCACGGCCGCCTGGATCACGACCTCGAACATCTGGCGCTGGACGTGCTCCTTGAACTTGGTGACCCACTGGCGGCCGAGGCGCTCGACCTGCGACAGGTGGACGACGCGGGAGATGGCGTTG
>JAOWAP010004065.1:0-14011 GCA_028565235.1 Hypoxylon lenormandii
CTGCTCGAGGACCAGCGTGGAGGAGCCAGACTCCCTCCAAGAGAACACGTCGACGTCACGGCTCGAAATATAGTAAACGATGTCCTCGCCGGAGCAAGTGGCTGTATTTGGAGGGGTGCGAAGTCGACTGATGCAAAGTGGCTCTCCTGGCTACTCCCTACATGGGCCGTGGAATGGGCGCTAAATAAGGCTAGGGGTCTAGAGGAACTTCGGCAACATTATCACGAACCCCTGAAGTCTACCTAGGTAGAAATGAGCGTTATTTCGTATTACCTACAATCAGGTAGGTACCTAACATAAATCAGTTCCGCTGTTTGTCTGAAGATTTAAATACTTTTCGCTATAAAAGCATTAACCCGATGTCTCCATGCGCACCTCCTTCCATCATGCCGAGCCATTAAAGATTTCTTCTCTTACTAACTAGAACAGATGAGACGGTTATATAATTGGTTGGGCAGCGCTCACGGGTACACCGTGGAACTATACTTATAACTCGGCGGATCCATGCCGTCTAGCTCATACTCGAGGACCATGTCACCGGAGATGTTGTAAACCATAGCGTTCTCGCTCGCCACGATGGCGGTAAAATTGACGGGATCAGCAGCGCCAGGCGGCCCGCTGCTGAACCGAGCGCCAGGAAGAACAGGTGGGTCTCGCTGCCGGTCTTCAGGCTCCAGGCGCCCGGGGCGCTGGCCAGCGGCGTCCCCGGGAGCAGGTTCAGCGGCGTGGCGCTGTTGCGCATGAAGTAAGTCCGTCACGTTGTTGGTCGCCCACGTGCGGTTCTGTTCGTCCTATTTGCGCGCTACGATGTCGTTAGTCGGATCCTGGAAGAATACCGTGCGGTGGACGAGGTCGGCTTGTCACCTATTCGCCGTTAGCATAGCAGCCAACGTGCTTCAAAACCGTTTCCTTTTGGACTCGTGGAACGCTCTCCAAGTGTATCAGTGTAATACAAAGTCACTACGGGTTAGCAATAGTACATTCCGCTTACAACTGTATATTTAACTTTGGTCAGAGAAATAACACTGTATAGGTACTTGGTAGGCACTTGCACTTATCTCCAAGGGCAAACACACCTGCATGGATGACAACGACACAATTGGATATAGGGGGTAGACAACATAACGTACCTTAGGTACCTATCTACCTACCTACATACCTAAGGTAGGTATCACTAATATTGACATCACGAGGTGTGATAATAAATGTTCTATATAGTCACACCTAGTAGCAGTGGAGGCTGTATCCTGAAGTTCATCTAGTCACGGAATCCAGCGCGCAAGGACACCAATTCAGAATTGAAAAGCGAAATATATTTCTTCCCCCAAACCGGAAATAAAGCATTCTCATTCAACTTTCTACTACGCCTACGCCTGGTACTTACTGCATCCTGAAGCCATCGAGTTTATCATCTTGTCGATTTGGTCGGTTCGCTGCCGAGGACGACCAAACATCGGGAGGTGGTACTTCGTAAAGTCGCGGTCGAAATCCACAGGATCTAGTCCACTATTCCTTAACGCGTCCAACACGCACCTCAGGTACGGATTTCATGGTTTATGGAATGCACGACTGAGAGAGAGAGAGAGAGCGAGATAACTATTCAAATTGGAAGGTACGTGTCCGTGTCGGCGTTACCCTGGCTTTTCCGTCACGTCACTAGCGTCTCAACAAGTTAACATCCTCTCTTCTTTCTTCTTTCATCTTCTCATCTCTCATTCTAATTTCTAGACAAACACCGATAACAGCGCCGACCTACAGTGTTTGGACCTGTACATTGTCCACCACAACATTACTAACGAGATCATCGTTAAGAACTTCTCCGTCCCTCATTCTATCCAGCTTCATACCGATAAAGCACTACCTTAGGTACTTCTCCAACCGCAGGCAACATCCCAAAACAGCGTGTAGGAATACTTGTACGGGACAACGTGTCTAACTTGTTTATTGCGCTAGCCGTCACTCGTCATCTTACCTTGCCTAGGCTGCCGCGATGGATCCTTTCGAGAAAGCTTTGGTCGACGAAAGACTTTGCATACAACAATGCCCGGACTTGTCCAAGGGCCTCGGCGTCTTCGCAAAGCGGCACCTTTCCAAGGGAATTCGCCTGCTCGCGGAATCTCCCCTGCTAGCGTACGAGACCAAAGAAGACGCCCTACGGAACATCGTACATGATTTCGAAATGCTTCCATATGTTGATCAGATGATGTTCATTCGCCTTTTCGCTGGACTTTTCGATTTTGTCCCCATCAAAAGGATGCTGGGCCACAATATTAGCCGAACAATTGTCACGCCTCAGCGATTGCAGCAAATTGTCCAACACAACTGCGTGGAAGGACAAGGTATTGGTTGTGTCATCCTATTCCTCTGCGGGCATTTGAACCACAGGTAGGCAGCTCCTTATTCTCAAATCTACCAACCGTATGCCTACGGACCCATTTCTGAGGGCTAACTTCTCGCGACAGCTGTGTCCCCAACGCTTGGCTCTACTGGAACGATCGGCGTAATGCGATGGTCCTACACGTCATCCGCGACATCGCCGAGGGGGAGGAGATTACGATCAGCTACTTCCAAGAGTCCGTCTATCTCAACCGCGCCCAGCGAAACGCACGCCTTGAAAACTAGGGGTTTCAGTGTGCCTGTTCCGCATGCCTCTCGCCCGCCTCCGAAGAACGACGGACAGTGATGACGAGGCTTAGGGAAGAGCTCACGGCGTACTATAAGGACGACGGCTACAACAACGATCGCTACCAGCCTGGCGACATATACGCGGCCATGGCTGCATTGAGACAGATCTCCGAGCTCCTCGAGGAAGAAGGGTTGCACGGATTGGAACTGTCGCTCGTCTACATGGAGCAGGCACGCATATTCGGCGCACTCGGGGACAACTTGGGCCGGCGAGACAAGACTCGTCGAGCCCTCCAGGCTCGCCTCCTCTGTCTCGGATTCGACCATCCATCCGCCGTACAACTCGCGTTTCAGGTTGGACAACCAAAGATGCAGCAGAAGGAGTAAGGGGAGTCACGGGACGACTGTGTGTCGCGTGAAGTTGGGGGTAAATTGTTTTCTTTCAGGTATAAGAGAAAGCTTTCGTACTTCGCAGCGTGTCTAGTTCCTAGCATAACTTATTACTGTACGAATACTAAGCAGAGGTACTGAATACGAATGCACATCTAGTTCTCGGGGATCTGTATCTTCGATTCTGGCCCTGTGAATGGAGGTTAACGAAGGCAACTTAGGTCTCTTTTAAGCCCGGTAACATTGAAATCTTATTAAAGAGCCATATATAATTCGGCCAGGCAGCCAGGTTGGGGGGGGGACACATCTTTGTTCCTTGGAGCCGTGGCCCCCAAACCCCGAAGCCAGAGGGGCAGTGTTTTATTGTGTCACCAACCAACACAGACTACAGACTGCCAAGTGACAAGACACATTCGCAATCTCCAAAGCCTCGCCTCCATCGTTTATCTTCCATCCAAGTCCAACCCAAGTGAATATCTCCACCCTTCCCGGTTCATCATTTCGTGAGCCTGTCCCAACCTGAAGATCTCCATCGTCACGAATCGTCGTCGCGGCGTTATACTACATCACAACAAGATGTTCGAGCTTTTAATTATTTCGGCCGCCGTGCTGCTGGCCTCATACCTTTACATGAAGCTGAGATACGTGCGCTTCAAGCAGTACTCCCATATTCCACAGCTGCCAAACCATCTCGTCTGGGGACATCTCAAAGTCTTTGGCGAGTTCATGAATCGTGGGATACATGACCGCCATCCAGGTATGATATGATGACTTGACTTGAAACGACTTAGATTTAGGCAGAGTTATTAGAAACTCAACGCCTATCTATTTTATTAGTAACTTTCTAACAGTGAATCAGACAAAATCTTCGAAGAAATGTGGGCATCTATTGGCCGGCCTTCCGTGATGCTTGTAGACCTTCGACCCATCAACCCTCCTATGGCCCTCATTTCAAATCACGTAATGGCTGAGCAGATATCCAAACCTACCAAGCTTTTCCCTTTAAGCACACCCAAATCGCCGACTTGGACTCACATGATTCCCATCATAGGGTCAACATCAATATTGGGCAGAGAGGTGAGTGAGAAGGTACCGCTACCTTCTAATAGACGCTTCTAACTTCTACTTTTCCAAGGGTGATAACTGGAAGGATCTTCGGAAAAGATACAATCCAGGCTTCTCAACCCAACACCTTTGGAATCTTTTGCCTCTGATTCTGGAAAATGTGGAACCTTTCTGCAGATACCTAGATCAGTTCGCCGCGTCGGGGAAAGAGTTCTCCCTCGAGACACTCCTCTCTAACTTGACTTTCGATGTCATCGGTGCTGCCGTGATGGAGGTTAGCCTTGACGCTCAGCACATGGACCACTCGAAGCAAAGCGAAGTCATCCGACTCTTTAAAGAGCTAGTCCAAACATATAATGATGACAAGAACAACCTTCCATGGTGGATTGTCCCTTTGACCACGCTAAAGAGACATCGTTTAGCTAAGAAAATCGACAATCTGGTTAGGAACATGATACGGCGAAAGTATGCGGAGATCAAAGAAGAAGCAGGAGGAAATAGATCCCGGAGCATTGTCGCGCTCAGCTTGCGGGATACCGAATCATTGACACCCGAACTCTTATCGACGACGTCGGATCAAATACGTAGCTTCTTATTTGCAGGCCACGACACGAACACCAGCATGCTGCAGTGGGCTTTCTACGAGTTGAGCCGTACCCCCCGCGCGCTTAAGGCTGTGCGCGATGAGCTCGATGAGATACTAGGGCCCGGTTCCGACCCCAGGACGGTCTGTGCTACTTTGGCGGAGAAGGGCGAGCATCTTCTGCCGCGTATGCACTACATCAACGCTGTCATCAAAGAAACCCTTCGCCTGCATCCGCCTGCCAGCACCGTCCGCATGACGGAACCCGGAACGGGCTTTTTGGTGCGCGCGCCGACCGGCGAGGAGTACTGTCTTGACGGGCTCATCATGTACTCCTGCCAGAGTGTCATCCAGCGCGATCCGGCGGTGTACGGCGACACGGCCAACGACTGGATGCCTGAGCGGTGGCTTGGAGAGGCAGCCAAGAGCATCCCTTCAAGTGCGTGGCGCCCGTTCGAAAGAGGACCGAGAAACTGCATCGGGCAGGAATTGGCGAATCTTGAGTCGCGTATTATTATTGCCATCGTGGCCCGCAGATACGATTTCACCAAGACGGGCTTGGGTGAAAGCGTTCTGGATGAGAAGGGCCTTTCCACGTTGAATGAGAAAGGGCAGTACAAGGTCAAGTCAGAGTTATATAATGTGAGTTGGACTCGTACCGCACCATAATATGAGGTTTCTTGAGGAAAATTAACTAACACCTATTGTTAGACACGGAGGATGACATCTAAACCGGTAGATGGAACGATGATAAAGGTAAAACTAGCTGCTGAGCCATGAATGGGTTTGCCCAAGGGGATAGATAAGAAACCCAGCCCAGTGCGGCATTGCCGCCGTAGTGCGTCTCGAGGACATCGGACCTCACAGCCTTCTGCGGCAAGATATGTTCTGCCGTGCCAGTAGTATCCGTAGCGACTTTTGCTACGGCGGATTGCTAGTCGGATATCAGGAGAAGGTGAAAGACGATTTCAATCTGTCTTACTGAGAATGCCCGAGTTTACGAGGGTTATTGTGTCGTGTTTTTTTTTTGTAGGGAGCTCGTCGCCAAAGTTATATTGAATAGCTTTTTAAAGTAACAGACGGGTAACTAGGATATTAGCTAGTTAAAAATCACTTTGCGAACACTCACCATATAAAGGCATTTTCCACTCTCCAAATAACACAGCTCCAAAAAAAACGACACAATAACCCTCGTAAACTCGGGCATTACTTAGACCTTGGTTACCGATTAACCGTTGAATTAAAACAAACATCAGGTCTTAGTTTTAATAGCCTTTCCATAACAATTCGAACGATTTGAACCTTCTCCTCACGATGGTTGTACACTGCTACCACGGGGCCAGCGATGGCTACATGTTGTAGCTCAACCCACTCCAATAGCCAAAATCTAAGGCCATCTAAGGCAATCCAGACAGGTCCGGGTGGAATGTTATTGACTGAGGTAAGACTCGAAGAGGTGACGAAAGGTTCCTTGGGGGTTGCACTGGCAACTGATGGCTGCAATTTATTATCAATTGCGATAGTGGCCCTATCCGTAAGAACGAATAGACCATCACGGTCAAATGATATTTCAGTAGTACGGTGAGGGATTGTTTGCAGGCAGCCGCCAGTCTCTGCCGACCAAATTCGGACGTGGTCGTCATCTGATGTTGAAACCAAGAGCTTCGAGTTAGGTGAAAATGCCATCGACCTAATGAAACTACTACGCCCAATGAGCGTTGCTTGCAAGTCGCCTGTGCTGACCGACCAAATGTAGATATGACCGTGGCTTAACGCCGCTGAAGCCAAAAGTCTTAAGTCGCTTGATATAATTATCTGAATATCCCTTGCTGTTTGTTTTGTATATCGAAAAGGGTGAAATAAGATAGGAATTTCCGGGCCAAGAAGCATCCAACTGGGAATATCACTCTCGTATAGGCGCTCGAGTTTCCACTGATATATAGCTGCCTTGGTGTATATTTGAAGAGGCGCATGACAATCTACGACGACTTCGGCAAATTGTCTACTTTCGAGAACGAGGTCTGATAACTCCGAATGGATTTTGTCCTGGGCCGAGTTAGCAAAGTGATACCGCCATACTTCGTTCGGTTTTAGGACACTGCCTACTTTTAAGAGCGAATACAGCCCACGGAAGCTAAGTACAGCTGTCTCAGATTCCCCTAGAAGGGAAAGCGCCTCTAGCAAATGGAGGAGGTGCTGCTTGAGGAAGTTGTGGACTTGGCCCCCATCTTGTATAAGATCTTCTGCTCGGTAAAGATGGTGTGCCCAGTAGCGACATGCGTACTGCGCTTCCGGTGGCAGCTTCTCGTTTATCACTTGGGGATCTATCGATTCAAGAGTAGTTCCAGGCCAGCGTACTCCACAGATGTCCTTTCGAAGTGATTTATTCAGAATATTTAGGCATCCTTTAGCCAGTTGCCTATGAGCTAGTGTCTCGTCAATCCAGAAACGGTTTCTTCCGCACTTCTCGGGGTCCAAAAGAAAATCGCGAAAGGAGAGATGGAACAGCTGGACCGGCGAACCTGGCGAAGAAGGGATGCTCAGCACTGAATGAAGCAAGTCCAGTCTCCCATCGACTGTTGTTTGCGGCATGCCAAGTATTCCTGCTAGGGCTGAATTTGAAAGGGGATCGTATAAGACGATGACCGAGCCTACAATCGTTTGAAATTCCTGCAAGGCCTCATCCTCCTCTCTTTTAGATAGACCGGCCACCATTTGATCTAACACAGGTAAATAGGTTGCATCCAGTTTAGATTCCTGGCTTCTCGTTTTGTACTGTAGGACCTTCCAAAGTTTTGCATCAGGCGTACCATTCCTACGATCGGCAAGAAAACGGCATACTGTAGCGGCAAAGATGAAAAGAGGACTAGCTATGCTTGCAAGATCCTTAATCACCGAATGCCGAGGCCAATCTGGTGGTAGTTTTCGGTCTAGTGATACGGTGTTGTTATAATCATCCCGGATCTTCGAGAGTTCGTTGGCGAAATATGCTTCTAAATCGTGCTCTACTACCGACTGGGGTATTTTGTGCAGAGTTAGATCTAGGTAAGTGCCTCTGACTGTGCTGAAACCAAGTCGAATGGGCAATTCTGGTCTGCTGGTAACAAATATCCGTAACTTAAGGAGTTGTCGGTGATTGACCTGAGACAGCAGACCAATAAGAAGCCGAATATCTCCCTCTTGGTCACATTCGTCTAGAGCATCAATGATAATAACCAGTGTGTCGTTTCTTCGCTTATCCTGAGAAATTTTGGACAAAGGTACCAGAATAAGCTTTTCGAACTGATTTTCTGCCTTTTCCCCGAAGATACCTGGGTTTTCGTCAATGGCCTCTTTGACATAGGGCGCAAGGGCAGGCTCTCTCTTCACTAGCTGGGCTGCTATCGTGGGGAAGAACTTAGATATACCGGCTCGTTCCCCCTCGCCCCTCTTGAAGAAGAAGCTTGCGCCGAGCTGGTCTTTGTCTGAGAGTAAACGTGCTGCCGTGCGGGAGATGGTTGACTTGCCCGTACCAGCCATACCATTCAACCAAAATAAGGCTTTCACTTGAGGAATCTCGGCCCAGTTTTGAATAACGTGCAGGATATCGGTTCGGGTGCCTTGTAGGCACGTTGGGTTGTGTTCTTCGGCATGAGAATCGAAGATTGCTCCTTCAACAACCGGAAGTTTATCAAGCACCATCTTCTGGTCCATGTTAAGTATCGTAGCACTATATCGTAAGTTATCAGCAACCATTTTTAGAAGGAGAAGAGGTAGCTACTGTCGGACTTACGCCTGATCCACTTGTAAACTCAGAGAGATCACTTGCGTGTATCGTGCAAGATCATGGACGAGATTTGTAATGTCATTGCTCTTGAACGGCCATTTTAAGGAACGAAGTTTCCGCCATTTCTTGTTCTTCTCTCTGTGGGAATGCAATGTATCTTTCAGACTTTGAAGCTGGTTTTGGCCACTTTCCAACGCAGTCCGCAGCTCTTGCGATGTTTTTAGACGTCCACCTTGAGGGGTATCTAGAAGCTGTCGCAAGCTCTCCGAGACGGTTTTCAGGTTGGATACTTCTCTTTCCAATTTCGCGATATCGTTATCAGCATTTTTGACGTCCTTCAAGTACTGAGAACATAGTAGAGTGATCTTCGCGGATAATTCGATGACTGCAATGGCACTGGCGGCAACGCCAAGCCCCTCGGCCATTGAAACGACTCAGTCAGGCATCGACTAAAGAGTAGAATAAGGAATGATGAAGTAACAGGATTGTGAAAAATGCCCATCTACACAGACGAGGTGAGGCTATGCCAGTCACGAGATCTGCAAGTCTAACCAATCGGTGAAATTATGGTCGTATTCAGCGCTGCTTATCAAAATCGCTAGAGTGCAAGTATAATACAAAACGGTGCGCAAACCTCAATCAAACGCTGCTAAGATGCTCGGAGGACAGTATACGCTGTCATCTCACTCCATCTTAGAAAGGAACAATCGCCCTTCTTCATCGCCCTCGTAAAACCCTAGCTCCTCCCCCCTGTCCCAAGCTTCTACTTTCTGCCTAAAATACCGTTCTTCTTGATCCAGATTCAACGCCAGGAGCAAGTCAAACTTCGAGAAGGCAGACTTGTCGTCCATGATCCTGTCCAACAAGTCCTTGTACTGCTCGGGACTGGAGTGCCTGGCGAAGTCGGTGAAGGCCGTGCAGACTCTGACCCAGTGCAGTATGGGATCGGGATCGAGACACCCAGCCATTTGTCGGAACTCGAACGTGTGCGTGTTCCCCCCCGACTTACCGGCAGGCAAGAATCTTCGGAAGCCCATCGATCCCCGTATAACCCTAGGATAGTGAATAATTTAGTGACCTTGTCCTATCGTTTCTGCTCTGAGTTGGGTGTGTTGGATTCAGTACTTACGGGGGATAAGTACGATCGCCCATGATTTTTGCTAGTTCTGTGATATCCCAAGTTGCCTAAATCAGGTTTATCTACATATCACGACCGAGAATTAGCTACCAGTGTCCGAGGCGGGTCGACAAAATGATAGGAGGAAATGCGCCAACTACTGACCTGCAAAATTCGTTTCGGCTGTGTAAAGTTGAAACGGGTCGGGACGAATTCATTCATTTGCTTCCGCTGACCTGGGGTTAATAGGACACGGTTGTCGTCCAGCAATCCTTCAACATCCAGTGATTTAACATACGACCAGCTCTCAAGGGGCGCACAGTGGCCGTTCTCACTGCGTGAAGGATGATGCAGGCCTGACAACAGCTCGTCTACCAGAAGGATCAGGGTACAAAATTTCTTCATCGTGACAAGGCTGAATGATTCGTCGCCGTGTCCAACGTGGACGTGGACTCCGCAGGTGCTGTTGAGATGGACGCGCATGGCTCGAATGGCCCGGCAGATATCCTTTATTCTCTTGGTGTAGAACTTAGGATCGTCACATCTCAGGACATCTGAAGTGATTTCCTTCCCCACCCATTCGTACGCTCTATGATCGCTGAAGTGTCCAGTCTTGAAGTGAAGGGTTTCATCTCCAACGAGCCTACATGCGTTGTAGATAGGTACATCGTCGTAAGGTGGATGCCAGATCTCCTCTCTTCCGAGGCGAAAGGGAATATCACATGCCTTTTCGAGGACGTCGCGGATCTTATCATCGAGGCCGCAAGTTAACTGGTGGGGATCGGAGTCGAAGTACAAGCTGGCTTGGGTATCATATTGAAATGGAGGGCGTCCGTCTTGCGGGTGAGGGTCATCCCAATAGACGTTACGTATGACTGGTACTAAGAACTCCAGCTCAATTCCAAACGTTAAAGGGCCCTTGCTGTCATCGGGGGTCTCGATTATCTGGTCGAACTTAGGGGCAGTGAAGGTAGTGGATTGGTCGTCATGCTGGGCGTCGCCCCAACCGCATGTGTCCCAGTCTAGTAGTTCGCCTGTCATTGCGCGATGCTCCGTGGGAGGGCTCCAGATCTGCAGAGGAGTAAGGATGAATAAAAGATGGAAGTGGAATACAAATGATGGCAAACGAATGTTTATTCGTAGAAAGTAGTGTAGATAGATAGTAATAAAGCGTGTTGAATTTTCCAAAGAGGGAGAAAACGAAGTGATGACAATGTCGTAGTTGGAATTGGCCCGCCGGCCGAAGGTTGAAATGTATCTGTCGGTAGGCAACCATTCTCGCCACCTCTTGCCGCGTTCCTCGGGTCCGTTCAAGGATCAGGTGTTACTCAGGAAACGAAATCGGCGACTACCCGACTCAGGGGCATATCGAAATGGACCAGAACCATCCATTCTATTAGAGAAAGAACTCTAGGGATTTTCGTACCATGCACAACTAGCAGATGCCAAACTCCTTTCAATATAATCTTGCTAGGCAGGCACCTATCACTGGACCGACCTTTGTAATAAGTAGCCTTAATCGCGTTCCTAGGAAAGAATCATTTACTATCGCTAAAACGTATTATAGGTCCTTACATCCCCTAGCGACCCTTGATGATATCTGCCGCCTTCTCGACCACGGCATACACCGAAGACAATATGCTACCGCGCGGGATCAACGGGAAGACGCTAGCGCCGCCCGGCTAGTGGTGAGCTATCGTCTCCCTGGGTTCAACTGCAACTTGCGATATCATGAGGGTGTGTGATATTGGCTGGGCTTCGCGAAACACGGAAGTCCGCCCTCCATTGGCAACGTGAGGCTACTCTTGCTAACTCTCTCGCCCCGGTAGGCCGGCGCGAATTCGAACAGCAGAACCATCGTTGCAATGACTTGGACAGCCAATAGCTCGGCCATTCGCTTTCCAAGACACAGCCGCGGACCGCCGTTGAACACTGGGAACTCGGCAGCGCTCTTCGTGATTAGCTTGCCGTCCTCCGTAAGCCATCGCTCCGGTCGGAAGGAGTCGGCATCATCCCCCCAACAGGTTTTCGACCTATTCATAGCCCAGGTACACCAGAAGACGATCGACTTCTCAGGAAGAAAGGTGCCATCGGGTAGGGTGGTCGCTTTTTCGCATTGTTTGATTTCAAAAGGAATGGGGGGGTATAAGCGCAGCGTTTCGTAGAACGTTGCCGTGGTGTACGGTAACGATGTTGGGGTGAAAACAGCTGAGTTGATCCCGTCCTTGGTAGCTATGCGTGGGTCTATCCCCGACGCTGCTATGGCTTCCTCTCGGATCTTATTAGCAACTAGACCGTGCTGCATAAGGAGATAAGTGCACCATGTTAAGGCTTGCGCGACCGTGTCTCTCCCTGCTGAAAGGTAGTTCAAGGCAGCATCAGATACTAATTTCTGGTCCTCAGCAAAGACTTCTAGCAGAGACTGTATTAGGCTGCCGGACACTTCATCCAGCCTGTCAGAATTCAAACTTGATCCGGAATCAGGGGTTCGATTCTTGTCGTGCGTTCTAGCAGCATTGTCTACTATCCGGAGCCCGAAGATACGAATTGTGTCGAGTGCCTTTCTGAACTGGGAACCCGTGAAGAGTTCTGTAACGAACCACAGAGGGTTTTGAAAGCGCTCAGTAGTTGCACCTGACGCATAGTCGAAGGCGATGGTGAAGTCATCGTCGGCATGCATCTCCATGTCATAAGCCATCTTTCCCATAAGCTGACTCGTGATCTCATGAAATACCATCTGCAGATCCACGACATTTCCATCGTGTGTTTCCCCATTCAGATGCGCGATGGCCTGACCGAGATATCGAGGTAGGGCAACATCCGTCAAAACCCGCAAATTAGAGGCATTGAGAAACGCAAGTCCGGCTTTCCTCTGAGCCTTCCACAGCTCGCCGTCCACATTAATGATCCCGTTGCCGAACAGGTCTCTAGAAAGACGCTTGAAGAAGTCGCCTTTGCCAAATATGCCCTCATTCTTGAAAACATACTCTAAATTCTTGGGGTCATTGATCACTACCCCTGGAGGGAGGGTCGGGACGCTAATTTGGAACGTCTCAAGTCCGAATTGCTTTTCACATTTGACGAACCACGAAAAGAGTTTCTGGCGCGCCTGAAGAAATAAGACACCATTGCCTACGATAGGAAGGGTATTGGGAGGTTTCCTATCGTAAAGTCAGTCGCCAATTCTTGTTCGTATTCCCAATAGTAACAATTAACAGTATACCTCAGTGGAATCCCGTTTCGACGAATAGTTGGGGTTCGCAAGACGAATTGATAGCAAAAGACGAGTCCAAGCAACCCAAGCCACGCGAGCCCCGAGCCTTCTAAGAGCGCCATGATATGTACCAGCGCCAAAGAAGTAAACTGAAATTCCTCATCTTCACAAATATGGTCGTCCGTTCAATTCCACATTGCGAAGCCTGATCTCGAACCTGGTGATTCGCAGTTGGAACAAGCTTCTTCCCATGGGCCTGTGTCGAGTTCGTGGCACGTTGCTGTCACATCCGTAACGTAAGGGGCATAGGGGGCATTAGGTACCTCGTAGCATATCCCGCGTCGCCGTTTCAGCCTTACGTCCATGACGCAGGGGTGAAGTAATCCCCTGTTGGTCTGTTAACAACCCCCACTGTAGTTCATATTACAGGGGCACAGGGGCTGAAAGCTTACAGCAAAGCTTCCCTGCTCTTTCCCAGGAGCTATGTCCGAGCTCAACTCGAAACTCAACAAAAATCGTCTAAAACATGAGGCTGTCATGATGACGGCACCGAGGGGGCTGGGATGCCAGACGAACTTACTCACCTTCGCTACCTTTCTCCCTAGATCATCCGAAATATACGTCCCGGATTACCTAGGTTAGATTTGACTGTCGTGCCGGTTCACAAACATTTGAAGCTATCTACCCATTTAACCTCGTTATTTACAAGTCGACTTGTTCGACTCGAGCCCAGTCCACTTACAGCTACGGGTTTACAGTACATAAAAGTGACACATTCAAGCTACACATCGAACCAATCGAGTCACAATGGCGGCGCCTTGGATTCCCCGGATGCACTTATGGGAGATCGACGACCAGCCGTGGTAAGTAAATATAGATCATAAGCATTCTAAGTCCGGAAGTCCGCGACGCTAGCCTCTCTCCCCAATTGGCCTGTTGGGTCAACAGATTTGACTGCAGGGCAGACTTGCGGCGGCAGGCATTCAACAGATCTTTCGTCATGTCTTCCCGCCTCTTCTCTTGGCTGTCCTACCCACGCCCGCGCGTCCCCATGTTCCAGACCACCTAGCAAACGGCCCTGTCTGTCTGTCTGTCTGTCTTATCTCACTGACCACGCGACCTCGACCCACGCAGGTTCCCCTCCTTCCTGCGAGCATACGTCCAGACCGGCCTGACGCACGCCTGGACCGTCCACATCCCGTTCCTCCAGACCAGCAGCCCCGCGACCATCGTCGCCGACACGCTCCGCCG
>JAOWAP010004095.1:0-13979 GCA_028565235.1 Hypoxylon lenormandii
ATCTAGATCAGGGTAGCTGGAACAAATAGAAGACATTAAGCTCGAGAATAGACGTTATATGTATGGCGAATACACCTACCTAAACAGTGTACTTAATAACAGGCTACATCGATATTCCATTCTCCTTGCACCCTACACAGCCGATTCAAGAGAGGGACAACCAGCAGGCGGCCTTTAAGAGTGGATACCCACGCACACTTGAAGCCGAAGAAAGGGAGTTGAACCCAGACGTACCTGCTGTTATTTTTGCGGATCACTGGCCACCAAAACGTCTATTCTCAACGTGTACCTCTTGATGTAACGACTTACGAAGACCGATAACGATACTATCTACCTACCTATCTACCTACCTACCTCCTACCCAGCGAACCGGGAAAATGTGCCATGCCTGGCTGGTTGTTCTTCATTGTCTAAAATGCGATACAAATTATGGCACTGAAGACCTTATATCGAAGAAATGTATCTTTTACAATAAAGAGGCCAGAACGTGTATGTATCAGGTACAGGCAACTTTAGGTGTGGTGGCACGCGACAAAAAAGAGTGCGATATGTGCAGACAAGCTCGGGAAATGCGAGAAGCCCAGGAGAATTAGCGGCATCACCAGTCCTAAAGGGATAAGTAATCAATTTCTTGTACGTGCTACTAGGCAGGTAAAAATAACTCTACGTTAGTAGTGCTAATATGTCTTTACTTGATAGCTTAGACGCGATCGCTGGCTTCTTTTGAAAGGTATCGATCAGACACTACAGAGTCTGATGGCATGGGTTCATAGACTGCACATGACTATGACCATGCCGAGGAGAAAGTGCCAGGCCCCAGGTCTTTATTACGATGTGCCCGTCGCTATCATCGATTCTATCCTTCTCCTCCTCCTCATACCACTCTACCACTGACAACATCCCGGATATTACCGGCTACTCGACTTACTCGAAAGCGCAACAGAGCACACACTATCACGACTCTAACAAGACGGAAGATCCTACAACCTTCGCCAAATTCAACGAGATTCCTCCTGGACTTCGCATCATGATCTGGCAACACGCGATGTCGGATTCAAGAATGGGGCTGGTACTAAATAGCAAGTTTTGGTGTTGAGAGAACTAGGATGTTAAGATATTTTGGGTCTTGGATACTTCGACCTGTCGTCTCTATGTGACAAAGGCTACTGTGTAGAGCTTGGAACTGGGTATTCAATTCAACTAATAATTCTCTTGGGTCCTGAAGACCTCCCCATTCCTCAAAAGAAGGAGATATGCTGGCCTATTCGTGCCAAGGCTCGGAGTATCTAATTCAAATTGAGGCTTCCTTCCTAAGTGCTGTGGCGCTCTATTGACCTGCAGTATTGCGGCCCAATTCCCAATCGACCTCTTATATCCTATAGTGGCTTGTCCTATTGCTTCGATCTATGTAGGAAGTCCCTGTATACTCTTATCTGTCGTACCTATGGCTTGGAGGCCACCGGCAATCTCTAGGCACATCCCGCCGTGTGACACTATTACGTGATCGAAAGTGATGAAGATGAATTGGGCGCTAGGTAGAGCTATTTTGTTAGGTGCGACATGTCCGGTAACATCTTGTAAAGCAAGCATTATCGTCATACACAATAATGAACTGCCTACCACAGTACGTGGAGATATGTTAGACTGACTGCCTGGAAAGCGATATAGTTATCCTCTTTCGCTTATATAATACATAGACCTGATCAGGAAGCTAAGCGTACAGCTCGGGCCCTGTTTCCTCTCTCGGCAGCTTCCCTAGAAATTCACTTATCTCCTCTCACGTTATCCGCGTACGCCATCAAAGGGGACGCCGTTCAGGGGCCAGTGCCTCCACCACCGGCCGCACTTTGCTTCCGGGCCATGCCATCAATTCGCTTTGCCGGTATACCTCGGGGCTGCCGGAAATAAAAGGGCTCGCTTTTCGAATTGTCACATTTGTGTTCCATTCTAATTGAAGCCGAGGGGTTGGTGTGTAACGATAATCGATTCGCCCAGAAAGAGGACCGCACGGAAGGTTCTTTCTAGTTGTGACCATGTCCAATGCCAAGAGAGCAAAGAGTCTGTTCCGCTATGTTTTTGTGTTGGCATAGGAGGAGACCTCGGGAAGGTTTGAGGACATATGTTAGAGCGGGTGGGTACGTGGTATGCCTCAGAGGTATGTATATGGACGCGAGAAGGTCGAGACCGTAAATGACTGGACTAGATGCCACTTAGGTCTATATCCTAGGTGTTAAGTGCGTAGGTAATTCCATGGCATACCATTCTCAATAAGGTCCTTGAACCCTAGGGGGAAAAGAAGAAAAAGAAAGGAAGAGTCAAGTTGGTTCCAGACCAGGCTCAGATTCGGCGTCGCTCTCGGTGATCTTTCGTTTTAGGTTGGGGGAACATGTCTGGCAGGGGGTTTAAAGGTCTAACAGAAGAAAGAGTTCTCTGTCGAGGTACTCGTCGTACCAATAAAAGAAGGAGAGCTCGTCTTGCAAATCAGCCCTATCCTCAAGAAAGGCACCTAGCAGGCGGAAGAGACTCTGCTGTTTTATTACCGACCCTGGATAGTCTACCTCGAGGCGAAGGGCGAACAGTTGTAGCGCTTCTTCCCGTAGCTCCTTGCCTATCGCCTCGCCGTCGGCGTAGTGTCGGCTAAGGAAGCTGTAGTCGGCAAACGAAAGGCTGGCCGGAGGCGGAAGTCCTGTAGCTCCTTGGTTTGTGCATTCGGGAACCATGGTAGCCAGGTAAGCCATCAGGCCGTAAACTTCGGTTTTATCATCGGTATTATCCACGGCGCATATACGGACCGACTCCAGGCTTTCGACGAGGAAAGGGATGGCGTCCGTAGGGATCTGGTTCGTGACTATGGTACGGCAAACCGAGTGGAGGTTGTCCTTAAGGGCGTCACGGAAGATACTGTGGCTCGAAATAACGGGGAAGAGGTCCGGGATCGTATCCAGTTGAGCTAGGACGATGCTAACAACATGCAAAGGTAGCTCAAGGATGGGACTAGGATGGCTTGGAGGCGTTAGAGCCGAAGATGGCGCTGATGCGGCGAATTCCATAGCTGCAGCTTCTTTGGAGAAGGGTTTAAAAGAGGAATTATGAAGAGGTAATTTGAGTGGGAGATGTGATTGTAGAGTAACCAAAATCTAAGATAGACAAATCCAAGAATGAGGGAGGAGGGTGAGCTTCAGTCTATCTGGGTACGCAGGGTATTTATGTAAAAAGCCCAAGCGGTTGCCATCCCATTAGACACTGGAAGTCGCCTTGTTTTTGAAGGGTTGTGACAATAGCCTCAACGAAAAGCAGGGACTGAAGCCGCCGAGGAAACCTTCAAGACAGCAGCTACCGCCCGGGGTGGAACTTAGAGTATTTGGGCAGCCCCTTAAGATATAATTCTTGTTGGGTGAAACAGCACTGACGAGGAGCACACGTCTGGTAATAAGTTGAAGTATGATCCGGCGAAACTCTAGAATCAATAAGAGTGCCAAGAAGATTAGGAAGGGGACTGAGAAGTACCTATGCGAGAATGTTTCTACAATCTAGACGACAGAAAACGGACCTACATCATGAAATAGTCAGCTCTAGTAGGTAACTACCTAGGTAGGTAGGTAGGTAAGATCCACCGTAGGTAGGTGGATACCTTATATGAGCAGAGATCTGCTCTTGTGTTCCTTCTAGATGGGCGGCGTATTCACTTGACGATTACTCAACCTTATTCAACCATGTCAAACGCATTAGCAACAAAGATTATATTTGGCTTCTGATGTTATTAAGAAGGTCCGAGCCCGCCCCACGACTGCATCATCCACGAGATAGGAGTGGCTGTGGCGGGGATATCAGGACCTTAAAGAGTCCTTACAGGGTGGTGTGCTGTCGCCCCTTTCGTAACGCCCTCACAAATCAAACGCAGCCGGTTTGCCAAATTAACGCCTTAATACATGCCGCTTGAAAACAGAAGCTGGCCCTCCGCGTCCTACTGCTCATTTTATCTTCTCATCTGCTGCATCTTGCTGATCTCGCTATTGAATCTGAGCTTAAAGCCGTTGCACAAAGCGAGCATGTGCGGATACTGGTTCTTCATCATCTCGAAGGCGTGAGGCACCACTTTGACCTCCCACATGTTGATCGGCGAAGTCTTACTAGCCTTAAAACACAGATAGAAATATCCAGCTCTCTTGGGGTTGATGCAGAACAGGTAGATGGAGCGGTTTGGATTGGCATCCGAGTACGACGTCAGCCATTTTTCTGCCATTAAGTTAGCGTGGTTGTCCAAGGGTTCGAAATGTATCATGTGTACTTACCAGCATCCGAGACGCTGCCTTTCTTGAACTTTTCGTGACCCATCATTTCGTCGACTTTCTTAGCCATCGCCTTGATGTGATCCACGATAAGTTCGTCCAAATCCGTGTAGGTATATTTACCACCGATACGAAGCGTCTTTCCGACCGAAAACTCAGTCTCCTTCTGCAGTTCAAGGACGTCAATGTGCTGGTAAACGCCGTCTGCGACCTTCCAGGTGATGGTGAGGTGATCGTTCCCTTTAGAAGATGGTCGAATGACAACGTCGCCTTGGGCTTGAGAACCTAGGAATTGCTCGGCCTGCGTAGAATTAAACGGCTTAAACAACGGGTGGTTGATGACACGCTGAGTGCGGCCGGTAACTTTATCCTTCTCCCGCAGCGCATCCTTGTCGCTATCCTCGAGTCTGAAGTCCCAAGTCCCGCGATCATGATCGTTGTGCCTTTTATAGGGCCGTCGAAGCGCCTCCTCACGTAGCGTGAGCTTTGCCAAAAACTCCTTACGGCTCAGTTCTATGATCTTAGCCTGGATAGTCTGCCCCACATGTATAACATCCCGGATGGATGCATTGCTTCGGTGGCTGACCTCGTGTGCCTCGATGCGACCCTCGATGCCGCAGTCAAGCTTGGCAATGGCAAAATCATCCTTGACTACTCGGAGGTTCACCGAGACGATCATGCCCTCAGCCAAGGAATCTTTGGTTTCGCCCGTGAACATGACAAATATCTGGTCAGCGCTCAGAATGTTGAAGTTCCGGCGGAGCTCTTCGTACGGGGCCTGCAGTTCTGCCCTGATGGTCTCCAGGGTCGCCCGCTTTCTCTGGTTGTAATTCTTCTCCAGCTGCTCAGCGTATTCCTCTAGGATGAGCTCGTTGACCTTTTCCTGTTCGCCTTCCCTGAAAAGCTTACGGACTATGGCGCCGGGGCCATTTTCGTCGGTTTCGGCCTTCACATCCTCTTCGTCAAGCTCGAGCGCGTCTGCGGCCATCTTGCGGCCAAGTTCGTAATCTTCGGGGTGAACACGTGTGTTATCCAGGGGCTCCGAGTCATTGTTACTAGAAGTGTACTCGATGTAGAGGAAACTGGCGCAGTTGTTCCAGACGCGAGGACCAACAACTGGCAACTTGTTATTATCGGGGTCGCCAACAAGTTCGTCTCGCGAATTTACTTTTCCACCGTTCGTGTTAATAGCCTTAATGACGCTCGTTGCTTTGCGAGGACCTAGGCCAGCAACGTAAGGAAGTAAGTTAGACGTGTATGCATCCCCGACGGCTTCGTTAATATCGACACCACAGAGATTCACCATGTCGACCATCGACGTCTCAAGGTGCTTCAACAACTTCTCTTGAGGAAGTAGGTGCTGGCAAGGATTGAATAATAGAGATGTGACGTCCTTCCCAAGAGCCGCATACTCCTTCATCGGATTTTGGAGGTATCTCGCTAATGCGATACAATATCTCGTGTTGGAACCTAGCGTTGGGTGATCAGCCTGCGCTCTGGGGCTGTCTTTGTAAAGTCTTGCGACTTCATCATTGACAACCACCACCTCCAACAGATCGGTACGTTTCTCGTCCGTATCCGGATCGTCGTATTCGTCGCCCAGTAGGTTCTTCTCGTGCACAAGAGACTCCAAGTCACGGACTAATCGGTTGGTATCAGTCGAAAAGCCGCTGACGCCTATTACGTCGGGCATTCTACGCTCGAACAATTTGATGAAAGCTTCACGTTGAGTCTCATCGCGAGCTAGGTTGCCAAATTTGCCGTGCTCGACGACCCGTCCTCCCTCATCAACCCAGGCCCAGAAGATAGGGTCTCGAACTGGGTCGCCCATGCCATTTGATAAGGCAAGAACACGCGGGACTGTGCCCAGCACCATACCCTTCGGTTTGTAGGGTGCTTGGTCAAGTCGCTTAGAGTACTCCTCGCGGCAGAGCTTCAGAAGCTCTTCTTGACATGCTGTTCGCAACGAGTCTTTAACACCTTTAGCTACCACCCTTTCAAGCTTCGCAAAAGCTACATCGAGCACCTTTTGGCGCTCCTCGTTCCACGCATCTGCGAGTTCACTGTAGTTGTCCGAAGCAAATTCCACTTGAAGCTGGCGCCGGAATTCTTTCTCGTTCTGCAGTCGAAGTTTGACCTCTATGAAGCCTTCCTCTTCGGCCTTCATCATTTTCAAGAACAGTTCGGGTCGGCGAGCGAGGTCGGGAATAGTCTGGTTAATGAGGTACTTGATCTCGTAGTATGGATGTGAGTCGTCGATCCTTCGAAGTCCCTTTTCCGTTCGATGGCAACTGATCTCGCCCATCATATAGAAATTTTGCCTGAAATGCTTGCGCATTCTCGGGCTCATGAACAGCTCCTCGGCATACATGTGCCTCGCCTGGACCAGAACTTGATCACCAGTGGGGAACTGGCTATCGGTGAGGCTATCCGCGAGGTCGATCGGCAGACTTTGCTCGTCATCCGCGATCGCTTTCTTGCCTTCACGGAGGGCGTTCTGTGCTAGTCGATCGGGAGGGATGCCGTAAGCCTTCACAAACTTGTAGACGCTGCTCTTGCGGACACGCTCAAAAACTGACGACTTTGCACCCGGTCGTTTGGTGCCCTTGACGACTCCGTTCATCGCAGCGATATCCTTTAACTGAGATGCATATTGGAAGTTGATATAGTCCTGCAAGTCTTGCAGTTCTTCCATCGTGACAGCCTGGCTCAGCATTTCGGGTATCATATCGTCATTTACCTGCGCGGCTTCACGGAGGTTCTCGTAAGTTCGTTCAAGTGTGCTACGCTTTTCGAATAGCGATCGGTATTTGATATCCAGCTCAAGGATCCGCCAGAGATCATCCTGCGTAAGCAGCTTCTCCGCATTGACAATGTACTCTGGCGCTTCGGGGTCATCGAAGTGCTCAGGATTGCGGGTTTTGCGAGCGTGGATGAGATAATCCTTGCGGTGTTGGAAGACGTATGGTACCTCGAGATCCTCAAGAACAAAGTACTCGAGCACCTTGCCGACAGCTTTCTGGAAAGGGCCGTGCAAATCCCCGGAAAGCTGCTTCTTCGGCCACATTAGATCGGCGATCCATTGTATTTCGTCCTTGAACTGCTCGCCTTGGATGTTGAGATGCTTGAAAGGTTTTCGATCGAGCTGGAATCGTTCGGGCTCGTCGGTGAAACGAATGGCATTGTCCTCGTCGGTTAGAAGTTTCTCGGCCAACTGTGAAGGCTCGAAGACGTCCTTGAGCTCAAGGGTCTGCTCCTCCCTCTGACGTTCTTCCTCCTCTTCCTCTTCGTCCAATGCCCATTGATAGTCCTCTCCGTTTCCGAAGATGGCTTCCATATCCTCTAGTGCATCTTTGTCAAGGCCGGCGCGATCGACGATACGTCCAGTTATACCCTTGTCTCGCGGTCGGGCAACCTCCATGTCTTCCATCTGTCGCATCCGCTCATCCTCGTCCTCGGGGAAGTCATCCTCGATAAAGTCGTCGAATTCCTCGGCGGCGGCGCGATGATTCGGTCGGGCATAGGGGCGATCATCGACAGGCTCGTCATCTTCGTCGGAGAACATATCATCAAGATCACGTTGCTTGTTTCTCCGAACATCGTCGTCTCGGTGGCCACGCTTTAGTCTTTTGAATTTACTCTGTAGCTAGGTTAGTTGAGACGCTGGTGCGAATGATGTGGTTACATGTCGTACCTGTGAAGGCTCTTTGCGCTCCCATTCAGGAATATTCTCGCCAATTAGGTCGAGATCTTCGTCGTCCAACTGGGCTTCCTCTTCACGGTCCTGGCGGCGCTTGCGCTTTCTACGTTTGCGTCGTTCGTCCTCATCTTCAACTAGATCCTCGTCTTCGTCTTCATCTTCGTCGACGATGAAGCCTTCTCGAATCTATAAAGCAATGCGCGGTTAGTTATTTGATGGCACATACCCATCTTTGTAGAGGGTAGAGGGTGCATGAGTTACCTCTCGGGCTTCTTCCTCATCATCATCATCGTCCTCTTCTTCGCTCGAATCATCTATATTCCCATTCTGCTTTCGAGATCTGTCTCTCGTCTCGCCTGTTTCCTCGTCAAAGGACTCATCATCTTCTTCATCGTCAAGCTCGGCCTCCCCCACGATCAAATCTCTCATAGAGTTGCTCATGTTGGCGAGTCGCAAGGCGGAAAGGTAGGCACGCTTCTACCTTTGTTTGAAGGGTACGAGTAGAAGGTATTCTGGGAGGATTGAAAAGTGGCACTTCGTAGGATCGATGTCGGGGATGGGGAAATAGATATGATGGTGCTAGTGGACACCTTTATAATGCGCACGTTTGATGGAAAAAGTTGGCTAGGAAACCTTTTATTTCCTTTGATACACTAGGTAACTTAGCCTTGAGGAAGCTTAAATTTTGTATCGCGTCTGCGGTGGCCAGCCTCGCGGTTGCGTAGGTAAGCGCCAAGCCAAATTGGTCCCTGCTTTAGAACTTTAGCAGGGGGGAAGCACAAGCCTCGGCTCAAGCCACACCTCTGAAATCACGTGAGTAGAAGTACGTTTCTTATCAGCACCAGGATCATAGATAGTGGCTTGTGCGCATGTAATCGTTTCCGCAATGCCATCCCAAAATCCAAATCCAAAATGCAAAGATTTCAATTTATTAAGATCACTGCAAGCACCCATCCAATGTTGTTAAATACATAGGATGGAACCACCATACCATACTACCCGGTATCAAATAGAGATCCATACGAATACAGGCAGCGAATGCACTTTTATTTTCGTTGGTTGAACTTATGAATTGAAGATCACTTAACTGGCAGACTGGTTATTGAACGACGTCCAAAAACAGCTCCGACCACGCGAAAAGAATAAACCGAATCGAGATACAATCATTTAAGTATACTAATCTACTTGTCTTATATGTGATAGGTGCTGGTAGAAGGTCAAATGATCAATGATAAGAGATGTTCAACATGACACCAGAATCGTTTGCGAGACTGTAACTCCAAGCAAGTGTGGGACCGTGAAGAATGTGAAGCTCTCAGGGGAACGGACGGACATGTGCTTCAGGCCAGCAGGATGCGTCAGCCCCCAAGCCTACGTGTATGAAATATATGAAGTTGATGATATGCCAAACGAAGGAGCTCGTCTTCGCGAAGGAACACGAACTAAGACTTTAATAAAAAGGGGGTGGCAAGACGTTTACATATCTAACTCTTGACATACAACATTAGGTACACATATGCAAACACATACATATCTACATACATGCATTCTATGAGGTTGACACTTGAGTCGGCGAGAGAGACCAACAGCACGACTAAATCTAGGTACTAGCTATAACATTATTGGAGGTATGGCTTTTAGAAATGGCTAATAATAAATACTGATTACATGTAGGTTGCATTATACCCCTTTCAGTTGCCCTGCGGCATGTATTGATATGCAGGCTACTGCATTGGGATCGTACTTGTCATGTAGGTGTATCGATTCTATCCCACTGCAGGTGGTCAGCTTCATGTTCATGGCAGTATGAGAAGCTCAAGTACAGTATGTAGCGGGACACGCAGGGACACACCCGCGTATTTTCCCTCTTACAGCGAGATCGAGCCCCGCGGTCCCCGCTACCCCTTTTTTCAGGTATCCAGTACCCACAGACGAGAATAATTGCAGCGGAATTTGGCGAATTTGGCGGAATCTAGAGGTATCCGTTACATCCGCACAGAGCTAACAGTAGTGGAAACTTCAAATGTTCAACCACTCGACTTCCATAACCACGCACCCTCTTTTACGTCCAATCTTCCACTCATATCACGACTGTAAACGCTTTGAACCAGATATGACGATGTGGTTTCAAATCTCGAAAACCCCTACTGTTGTATGTGGTATCATCCCTCGTTCTCACTAGCATCACTAGCACACTAGCACACTGTACACCCATCAATTCCTTTGTGTGTTAAGAGATAATCCGTATCTAACACACGGACTCATACTCATATTTGCCCACCTTTTCTTTCCCACCATCGTCCCATCCCGCCATTCTCCCGCTACCTTAGGTACATTGCTACGTCTGGGAAAAGCTCCTTTATCTCTTATTAGTGGCCGTCTACGGGTGATTATCAAGATCACCTGCAGTCTCTCTTGTCCCCTCGGTCCCCTCAGTCAAAGCCGACCAATACATGAACTTGTATCAAGACCCAACTACTTTTGGGTATTATTGGTTTTTACTAAAATAGGGAAAAGTGACAAGAGCTCGACCAACCGAACCACCAATCCGCCGCGTCAAATACACAGTTCATTTTACCGTGGGTCAGCAGAGTCGTAGCAAACAAGCTTGCACTTTGCACAGCTCTCCAAATCGAAAAGTTCTGATAGGTATGTATTTTCAGGCCTCGTAATTTTATTTATTTAAATTCATTTTTCTTCTATCCTTCTATCTTTTTTCGTTCATCTCAACACGAATAAATCTTCCATGCGCTCATACACTCACACATAATAGTGGCAATTTGCTGCGACATCCAAAGCCACCTCATAACGCATCCCAAGGTACTACACCAGTTACACCCACCTAAACTTGGTACGGGTACTAAGTAGTTATAGGGGGTTCAAGGGGCATATATAGTAGGGTCGGTACACCGTGCCGGTCCCACTACAACCCGGCACCAACTGCTACATATGTACATCGTCGTCCCTCCCTGCAGCATCTTCCTGCATTTCCCTTCCACAACCGCCTTACCACTTAATTTACTGACCGGATTATAGTCGGTAGCTTTCGTTGCGACTACGGTGCTCAGCAACCCTTCACGGTATATCGCACGACAGTACATGGTCGCACACTGATCGCCATCATTGCTTCCACGGCATACACCGATTTAGTCCTCCAACCTATCTACCCCTTCACCTTCGATCCGCTCTGGTCGCTGAGCTGTGAGGGGCACAGACCTACCCGCGAGACATAGCCGCCGTGAACCACGTAGAGCGAAACTAACACGCAACCACCTGCTGGTGGAAATGCAAATCGACCCGTCCTCGAATCTCGCTACCTTGGAATTATCATAGGGAAAATTGCGTAACGTGAGAGTCGAACGATCTAGAGTCTTAAACATACCTACGTCCCTTTCAAGATACACACGATGGCCGACACAGGATTCGCCCCGCGCTCTATGAAGCGCAAGAATGTCAAAGGCCTCGCGCTTACCCCCGCTGCTCCGAAGCAAAGTGCGCCCTCCGGCAACGATCGCGCTGTTGGCTGGGGCGTTGCCGGCTCGAGAGCTCCCGAAGAGGGCCAAGAGGATCAACTTGAAATCGGAATCGAATATAATCTCAATCTTCGACAAGAGGATATCGAGATTGTTAAAGAGCTCGGTTCGGGAAATGGAGGTACGGTTAGCAAGGTTAAACATCTACCCACCGGAACCACGATGGCTCGCAAGGTAATTAATTATAACCCCATAATGCTACGTATAATTGCGGAGGGCAAGATCTAATATCGATTCAGGTGATTCACGTCGAGGCCAAAAAGGAACTACGCAAACGAATAGTTCGCGAACTGTCGATCATGCACGGCTGCCACTCCGATTATATAGTCACCTTTTATGGTGCCTTCCTAAACGACCATAACGATGTAATCATGTGTATGGAATACATGGACGTCGGGTAAGTTGCGTAAGAGAAGCTTACGGACCGAGCCTAACCGAATGATTACAGATCTCTAGATAGGGTCTCCCGTCATTTCGGCCCGATCCGCGTCGATGTACTCGGCAAGATCGCGGAAGCAACTTTGGGCGGCCTCGTCTATTTGTACTCGAAGCTGCACATTATGCATCGAGACATCAAACCCTCCAATATTCTGGTGAATTCCAGGGGCCATATTAAGCTGTGCGATTTCGGAGTATCGGGTGAGCTGGTCAACTCCATCGCTGACACGTTCGTTGGAACTTCGACGTACATGGCCCCCGAACGAATTCAAGGAGAGAAATACACAGTTAAGTCGGATGTGTGGAGTTTTGGCTTGTCTATCATGGAACTGGCTATTGGCAAGTTCCCATTCGCAAGCGAACAGCTCTCGGACGGCGACGGTGCGCCTGCTGGTATCTTGGATCTTCTCCAGCAGATTGTGCACGAGCCTGCACCCAGACTTCCCAGGAGTGACGCATTCCCATCGATTCTGGAAGATATGGTCCAAAAGTGTTTATCGAAAGTGCCTGACGAACGCCCGACGCCTCAAGAGCTATGGGTAAGCAATATTTCCCACTTTGGGATGAGGAAATATAGGAGCGCTAATAATATATAGGACCGAGACCCTTTCGTTCAGGCAGCAAAGAGGACGCCAGTAGACCTCAAAGAATGGGCTGTTGGGCTTATGGAAAAGGACAATCGAAAGTCGCACTTGGTACCCCAACTTTCGCCTGCTACTCGAGAGCTACTGAGATCTAGCGATTCCCCCACGTTCCAGAATGACGGAAATGCTGCCTACACGCCAACTTCCGGCGAGATTCCGATCGCAGGCGCCATCGCCTCGCCGCGGGACCAAGGACACGTACAGAACCGATCACCGACTAGAAATGGCGTAGGTAGTGTTGGTCGCTCGTCCGGCGCTGCTATACATCCGGGCCTTGGCCAACGATCTGCGACTTCGGGATCAGTTCCTCAGATAACTACTGCGGATCTGACACAACCTGCTAGTGCCACGCTCGGAACCTCGTTTACTTTACCAGTCCGGCCTGCACCTCCTGGTGGCCCGTTACCGCCGCCTCCCCCTAGGAGGGACACGCCAGATGAGCTGCGAAGAGAGAGCAGACGACAGGCGACATTTGGTCCGCCGTCGAATGGTGCTTACGGAAACACAGGATACTCGTCACGATAGAACGGGATCCTACTTCTCGTCACCCGCTCGCTACGCTATCGCACCATACGGGTTATGGTGAGCTCATGCTAGCTACTTGGGCAAACCGAGCGTAGGTAGAAGTGACACACGACCACTGATTATCACCTTGTGGTGTTTTACATCACGTCGTGTTTACTCCCGCAACCACATGTTAGACATTATATCATCTGCATATCCCGAAGCGTGCGTTTTACAATGGAGAGGGCACGAGGCATTTTGAGGAAAGACAAACGTAAAGCGGAAAAACATTGCTGGGGAGGAACACTTGGAGTTATATATCAGGCCTGCTGCTGCTAGCACTTTTGAGAAAATGGTCCACGTAGGTAGAACCTAGTATAAATGCAACAAGACATTACATATCTAAACTCCTATTACCATCTCGACGGTACTCGCGATACTTGATGGATACGGTGATATTCGCGTGAGGTTTCCATATTATATGATTCTAGCTCACGTGACTGGCGGAAATGTTTAGATAGTCTAGCATCAAGACGAAAATAGCTGTTAGGAAAGGGGCATATTCTATAAGGTACCTGATGTCTAAGGTAGCCAGCCAGCCACCACAGGCCGGTTCAGGACTACTATAGCCCACATTCTAGCATGTTTACATTAATAAGTCCAGCATCGGTGCAGTGTTGCAGCTGGCACTTGAGTCTCTTAAACCCCGCCCCTAGCCTCAGCAGAGGCACGCCTTTTACGACATTTCCCTGCCCACAAACCCACGGTCTAGAACGTCGACCAGCTCGTCCAGCCGCTCGATGACCAGGTCGGTGTGCTCATGGTCAGCCAGGTGCCTGTTCACGTCGTTAACGAGCAGCACCGTCGCGGC
>JAOWAP010004105.1:0-13964 GCA_028565235.1 Hypoxylon lenormandii
TGGACGGGCGGTTTTTGGCCGCGCGCGAACGCGGAGATGGCGCGGACGTCTTCGAGAGGTATGATGGACCCGCACAGCGTGTTCTCTAGACTTATTACCCGTGTCGGACAGGTATGCGCGCCGTCTTGGAGCGTAATATGCTTCTTCACGTCGTCTAAGGTAAGGTGGTGGCCATTCGAGGGTGATATTCTGTTGATGAGGACGCCGCGGAGCGAGGCGGCCCCTCCAGCTTCCATTCTCCCGATACGGCTTCGGCGGTCGCATAGAATTCTACACGGGGGAGACGAAAGGGCGGTCCGGAGAGCGACTTGGTTGCCCATGGTGCCAGAAATTACGAGCAGCGTGTCTTCGTGACCGGTGAGCTCTGCCATCCAGGTCTGGAAGGAATTCGTGATTGGATCCTCCATTTTCTCGTCGTTGAGTAGGCTCGTATGTACAATTGATTGTAGCATGGCGGCGTTAGGTGTAGTAACGGAATCGGAGCGGAAATCGTACGCGGACGACCCAGGGTTACCCCATGCTGTCCTGCTTAATATTTCGGCGTGGTCTAAGGTACCCGTTGTAGCGTTTCCCTGACTTTCTTCTGCAGAAAAATCTCGAGGTGGAGAAAGCAGAGTGCAAGGTTCGAGTTGAATACGAGACATGGTGATATTGGCACTAACCTGCGTTTAGTCGACGGCGATGTCCCTCGCGCTGTAGGGCAGATACTGTGGATCTAGTGTAGCTCGCAATACTGCACTGCTTTGACCCTCTATTTCATCTTGGCTTTTAGGGGTGCCTCTATTTCTATTATTTGATCAAGAGCAAGCAAGACGCGGACGCAATTTGAAGATGTAAGAGTTGGAGGTATAAGAAAAGGCTAATATCGATACTTCCTAAGTCATGCAGCCCCTTTTGTGCATCGGCTCACATAAAATTCTTGCTGGTATCTGATGACAAGTAGTATCACAGGGTGAAAACGACAGCACTGACATAACGCAAACCAAGAAAGCGCGAAAACATTGCGCAAGGAGCCACACACCTAACTACGAAGGACCACGTATACGTAGGCTCTGTGGCCTTTCGTCCTTTGAACCTCGCCCCTCTGACCAACACTGCCAGTCCTCTCATCTAAAAAGGTCGAAGGCCAGAGGCCTGACAAGCAGTTAGCCCACTTCATAGATAAGTGACGAAACGTCTTCAGCTAGACTACACATCCCACCCAATCCTTCTCTAATTTTGACTCCCGTAGATGGTATCTAACAGATGATTCAGGTCTATTTGGACTATAAACGAGGACTTGAATGTAGTCGGTTATACTTCATAGTCAGATATTTCGAAATTCAAACATTGAATCTCGCTGGACAGGGGTTCAATAAGGGACTTGTAGTAGCTGTGTAAGATATATGGAGATATAGATTAAATTCGGTCATCATTGAACTGGCGTATAGACCCTTGTGCGTGGTCGATTTCCTTGCGCTACGAACTCTTCCAAGCGAAATAACCCAGGGTTACTTGATACTCCCAACCACGGACAGCCCGTAGCCCAGAACACGCCGAAGCTGGATCAATAATGCAGGTCTATGTTGGTTATGTGTAGGTAAACACAGCGGCGTGCTAGATGTTTGGCGAAGTTCAACTGGCATTGTTCATCGCGAGACGATTGGTCTAGAGCGTAGAGACATAAGCTATTGTTGTGCGTCGAATCCGGAGACTACTTATTGTTATGTATTGTAAACCTAAGAATTCACGTGGTTGACACCGATATTGCTCTAGTTTTGCTGCCATCAGCGACTAAATACCGTTGAATTGTAGCAATAGTTGAGTAAGTCGCTCGATTCAGCCTTGGCGAGCGTACACTGTTGAACCTCGTCTCAGATATAGCTTAACTCCGTCCGTCAGCTTCGTAGGAAAACTTCTCGTCGAATCGATATTCACGTAGTGGACGAGTCCTCGTTGGAGACGAATCGATATCGAAGGCGGTATCAGAGGTAAGACGCGAGGGATTCGACTATCGTTCGGTGCCATCTCGTTGGAACTATGGGAGCTCTCGGGTAATTGCGTACTGCAAACTACTAGGTTGTATCGCGGCCGCTCGGAATGGATAGGATAGACGGTCTCTACCGAACCTCGTCAGCTATCGCTCTGAACGCGACGTTTCTTTTGACGTGCCGAATGATGAACTGATCGTCCGGGGTTGGAAGAGTACTTCACTGCTCTACGGTGTTGACGAACTGTTCTTGAGTGGGAAAATGTTTCGTAATCCAAGCTACGAAGTTCGGTGTGCCTACTTGGTACGCTAGTAAGTGAGCAATGATTCCTGTTCCTGCCCCGAAAAGGAAACTTAGAGCATTCACTATGTAAATAACACAATTCAAATCACGAAGGTTATGTATTAAAGCTAAGCTAAGCTACCTAACGGATGGAGTTATGTCGGGCGATGCCTGCGGTTTAGGGCTATGAGAAGCACCTACCCCTGCTAAACGACCCTGTTCAGTGAATATTCCAGTACTAAAGTATGTACGTGTAGCAATGGAATAGCTACAGTCCATACAGCAGTACACCAAGAGAAAAAGAAAACAAATCACCAATATGTATGTCGGGAATCGCCACCGGCATCAGAGGGGTAGAGAGATCCCAATGCGGCTGGTGGCTGTCCCTATCAATCTGTTATGAGAGGCGTAAGCACATAGGTACGTAGCCTGAGAGAGGGTGCTAGAATGCTGTGATGGTGAGTAGGTTAGTAAACGTCATATATGCAACATATGGCAAGAGATGCGAAATAGATGAAGTGGGTAGATGGCGGTCCTAGATCACGGGAGATTAGAGAGATGAAACAAATGGGAAAAGGTGCGAGTAGATGGATAAAGGTACCAGGAAATGGACGAGATAGATGGTAGTAGATGCGAGAGATAAAAATATATAAATATAAATATTGATAGATGAGTATGATAGATGCGAGCATAGATGACAAAGATGGTAGTAAATGGGAGAGATGGGAGAAATGGTGATAGATGGGAATAGATGGAAGAGGTGGAGAAATGGTGATAGATGGGAATAGATGGAAGAGGTGGAGAAATGGGAGAAATGGGAGAGATGGCGATAGATGGTGGTAGATGGCAATAGATGAGAATAGATGGAGAAGATGGCAATAAATGGGAGAGATGAGAAAGATGGGAGAGATGGAAATAGATGGTGATAGATGGAAATAGATGGTGGTAGATGGGAATAGATGGGAATAGATGGGGAAAATGGGAAGATGGCAAAGATGGCAAAGATGGGAGAAATGGCGAAAATGGATAGAGATGGGAGAGATGAGAGAGATGGGAGAGATGGGAGAGATGGTGGTAGATGGGGAGAAATGAGAGAAATGGGAGAGATGGTGATAGATGGTGGTAGATGAATAGATGGGAATAGATGAGAATAGATGGGGAAGATGGGAAGATGGGAGAAATGGCAAAAATGGATAAAGATGGGAGAGATGGGAATAGATAGAAAGGTAGGGGAAATGGAAAAAATGCGAGAGATGGAAAAGATGGTGAAAGATAGAAGAGATGGGAGAGATGGAAGAGATGTGACTAGAAAATAATAAATGTAAAATATAAAAATAGATGTAGAAGATTGGAAATAAAAGAAGTCAGATGAAGGGCAGATTGAATGAAAGATGGAGGAGGGAGGAGGACGGAGTGGGGGAAAATGTGGGAGGGAAGTTGGCCTTAAATAGATGTGCAGAGGGCAGAGGGCGGCCTGGGTGATTCAATTGGCAATTCGCCACCATTCCCGATTTGGGTGATTGGGGGAATTAAATGGTTTTTTTTTTTCTAATTCAGATCAGGGAAAGTGCTATGTTTTTTGTGATTTTAATACGCCTGTACATGCACGCTGTAGTTTCGTTGCTGGGGAATTTTTTTGATACTGATCCTATTGAGGCTCTGCTTAGTGGACCCCTGCAGCTGCCCGAGCCGCCATAGCGTAGTGGATGCTTCACCAAGCAGCCAATCAGATAGGCCTGTTACTCCCAAAACAGAATCAACCTTAGCTATTTGTAGTGTCTGCTCAACGTCGCCTCAGGTACAGTATTAATTCTATTGGCCGGTGGACACCCACCTACGCACCTACCTGACCTACCTAGGATGCTACCTAAGGCACTGATGAACTGGCTAGTCGTTCGACGCGTCTGAACATCGCGTGACATATCAAAGCGCATCTGATCCTGCGTGGCACTGGCAAATCAGTGATGCACGAGCAAATATCAACCATCCCCAACTTGTACATGTGCGTAAGTATCAATGCGCAATCGATCTAGGCTTTCTCATAGCGCCACTACTGCACGTACTCAGAACGCTTGATCATCAGTAGCTATCCCCTCATACGTGAGAAGAACGCGTGTGCCTCACGATCGTCTAAACAGCCTGAGCATATTTAGAATAGCGAGTCTCTACTACCGTTAGGTAGTAGATACACGATAGCGAATAATATCAATTTCTGTCTCATGCAGTACGCTGCCTCTGATACGGAACATCGAAGAAAATCTCCATCCCTGTGACAATCAATCTCTGGTAAGTACTTGACGTATAATCCGAACCTGCCAAATTTTGATCATATCCTCGCGCGATACCCAGGAGCGGCTCCTCTTCCATACATCGGTTTTGTCGTACGCGAACTTCCCCAGGCTAGCTGCCGGCCTTGCTGTTACGTCCTTCAACAAAAACCATGAGCGAACTCGACTTTACGTGACGACATTCCCGTATTGCGCGCCGCTCGATGTACATGCATGTCGCCTCGGTGCGGGTTGGTCGCAGTGGCATTACCTAATGACAGACTCAAATCACAAAATTAGACAACAATGCTCCAGCCTGGATAAGATACATCCTTGTTTTGGTAGTTAGCTAACCTAGATACATAGCTGGAGAAAATCATCTGCCCTCCCCCTCCGCTGTGGCGAGCTCGGGGGAATGTGTCGGGGAAAGACGAATGTTGCTTCTGCGACAGAAGGCTTCTAAGCAATCACGCGAATATACCATCCAAAGGCAAACCCAACACCGAATAAAGACAATTGGTTGGGTTCTTGTTTATTATCGAGCAATGGCTCCTCGTTGTGTACGCATATATCAATATTGGAGTAGGCTAAGCTGGGAGGAATAGGTTTCATGACTTAGGTCCAACGGACTTGGCCTAGAATATTAGACGTCTAAGCACCGTACCTGGACTTACTAGTCCAGCCATCTATGTTTCCTCAGTTGGTACAGGCGAAATGTAAACGTAGACGTTAGAATTATACTTTCAGATTCTTGGATAGCTTACTTGAAGCAGAACTACATCATATGGAGATTCTTGAGGATCAATAAGATGGACACTTGAAAAGTTCAATCTGGTTTATATTGAGGCACGTCTCGACTTCTTGAGGGGTTTTGACTCGAGTAAGAAGGGCGGTATGAATCTCCAATCAACCGTTTCCGTCTATAGGACGTTTCTTCTCTAGGACTCCGATGCGCCACGCTTCCTTGATTTTGTCTCCTTTCATCCTCTTCATCTATTGGCCGTTTCTTTGCTGAGGGATATTGGACCTTGCGGTCCCAAGCTTCTATAGACCACGGGCTTCGTAGGAAATTCTTGAGCTCGTGAAGGAGAAGCTTGGTATTGTCGCGACCCAGAAAGTCCTTCAGCATTTCCTCCGCCTGGCCTTGGCTCCCTTGTATGTCCACGGTCTTTAGGATTGCGATTATATACTCGAGAAGAAACTCAGCATTGTTTGCACGCCTCCTTGTCATGGTATCGTCGCTGGATTGCGCCGTCGGCGGAGTACGAAGGAATTCGAAGACTTGCAGTTCCCTTCTTAACCATGCTCTTGCTCTTGACACCATCTCGTGATCCGTTTCGAACATTTCGGGGGTCAAATCGCGATACCCCGACCTGTGGCTTGATCCTACGTGTAGGGAATAGAGCTGATTTCGGTAAACGTGTTGACGGCGGAGAACAGCTTCGTCTGCGGTGACGCGTCGGGGAGGCACTGCTTCGAAGCGCCGGCGATTCGGTCTCGGGACATTATTACGCGGTTGGTACGGGTGTGGGCGAGCTTGCGACTGGACATGTTCTTGCGACGGCTCTTTTGGGCGAGGGACTAGGTACACTTTGCTCTTCGAGTCGGGCGCATCGCTCTCAAAATCGTATAAAACCTCTTCGATGCTGCTCTTACAAAGCGGACATCTTGTCTGTTGCTCCAACCAGCTAAGAAGGCAGAGAAAATCGAAGTTCCGATGGCTGCAAGGTCTCGCCTCGCAGACCTCGGTAATGTTATCGAGGCAGATGACGCAACATGATTCGTTTGGGTTGTCGGTATCGTCTTGGCTTCTCGATGATGCTACTTCGACGAGGGTAGTTTGAAGCACTTTGGATTGAATGTCGTTTGCATCCGAGTCTGTTTCCATGTGTGGGACAGGAACAAGAGTAAGTGTTCGTAGATGTTATGGCAAGGATAAGACGATGAATTCCATCGCGAGATTAGACACGGGAATTGACATAATCGGATTCCTAGGTGGGCAGGGTGGGTCATTTAGCCCCCTGTAATTACAGGGGAAATACGGTGCTAGGACTACAGTATCTTTGAGTAAAAATACGGACCGTAGGGAATTGGCGGGGTTGGCGGTTTTGGGTCTTATGGCCCGAAGGCCCCACCTGTTTGTCCCGCGTCGTACATTCGTCGCGTCTTCCCTAAACCCATTAAACATCAACGCGATTCCGCATTGACATTTCATTTTCCCTACACCTTTGAGGTTCATGTTGCACAACCTCCGTCTTGCGCCTCCCCATCTCTCTACTGCATTACAAGCGCCTCTTCAATTCCAACTCCACATATAGATATAGACATGGACGACAATCAAAAAGTCGCATATGAGGCAACATCCAAACAGCTACGTGCTGATCTCAAGAGCTTCGAAGCCGACTGGGCAAGCCGCCATGATGGCAAGAAACCAGCAAGGGACGATATCAAACAAAACCCAGAGATAGGTGCGCATAACCTCCAATGGCAAAATTGCTTGTAAAACAATTCGCTAATGTTTTGACCTCCAAGCCCGCAAATATAAGAAGTATAACCAGGTTCGCGATATCCTCTCTGGAAAGGTCCCTCCTCCAAAGAGTGAAGAACATGCAAATGCGCGGAAGCGTAAAACCGAAGAAAGTCTCGTAGAAACACCCTCTAAACGATCGAGGCCAGTCGAGACACCCTCTCATATTCGACAACGAATCATAGATCCAGAGCTATTCGAGACACCATCCACGCGGAAGCTCTTCAGTCCCGCTCTACCCACCTCAATTGGACCTACACCCCAGAGGGACGGACGCATCTTGGGCTTGTTCGATCTTCTGGAGGAGAACGACGAGAACACACCCTCCAAATCCAGGAATAGCGAGTCACTAGACGATGCTAAAGTCCAAGCCACCCCCAGCAAGAGGACTGGACAGACAGATGACGATGTCGCCAAGCTGGGTAGGACTCCAATGTCTTCGAGCAAGCGAGTTCTTTTCATGACACCTTCCAAGCGGGCACGCCGCGGGTCCACTGGCCCCGAAACGCCAAGTACAGTCAGGAAGTTGCAGCTCACTACGCCGTCTTTTCTCAGGAGAGCTCCTCTTGCGACTGTGGATGAGAATGGCGATTACATCTCCCCAGCCCCTCTACGCTTGCCCCGCAAGCCTCTAGGCCGCGGATTGAGTAGCGTGGTGGCTAGTCTGCGGAAGCTGGAAGAAGAAGCACTCGACGACGACTTGGACGTCTTACGCGAGATGGAGAACGAAGGGAACCCGACGAATTCGGCGAAGCCCGCAAAACCCAAAGAGGATATCCTAGAGCCAGACAGTCAGGCGCAGCAACTCCTCGGTGGATTTGATGATGAGGCTCTTTATGATAGCCCGACAGGGGAGCAGGTAGGCCGCGACGGACAGCCGCTGAGAGTCTACAAGAAGAAGGGACAAAAGCGTACCACGCGGCGAGTGAATATGCGGCCGACCCGGAGCAAGCGACCGCAGCAGTCCACCAAGGAGCAGGCCGAGGATGGTGCCGAAGAAGACGTCGTGCCCGAGACACAAGCCGACACTACAAAAGCGACCGAGGAGCTGCCGCTAGACATCGGTTCCGGCTCCGACTTCGACCCTCTAGACGAAGACGAAGAGCCCAAGGAGAAAGACCGAGCTAAGAAGACGAAGAAACCGGCGGACAAGAAGGAAGGCAAGGTCCGGAAGGCGGCGAGGAAGGTCAACGAACTGGCTCATGCGAACTTCAAGAGGTTGAAGTTGCGGAATAGCGGCGCAAAAGGTCCTGGGGCTGGGAATAGATTCCGGCGCCGTAGATGATAGACCCATGAGACAAGTCATCATAATAGTATCATGATGCCGATGATTAATAAAATACAGGGAAGCCAATATTGTTGGTATCCTACATACCAGTGACGAACCAGATCAGTCTTCAGCCCCTACATTCTCCTATTTCATGTCTATTACGTGATTTGAGAATACGGTTTGCTAATCGTGCATTGTATTGCGCAAGATAAATGTCTGGTGTGGTTCTTCCGCCAATTGTGGTGCCAAGACATCCTGTTCCGGTGACGCGATCCTTGTACTACCCCTTTTTCAGTCATAAATAGCCCTACGCCCATTGCTCCCTCATAATAGAACCTACAGCTACATGGTCCGTACTTGAAAGAAAGCTCATTCAAGTTGCTAGGAGTTCACCAATTATTATCCAGTCTATGCTAAGTAACCATGCGCGTCGTCGCCCCCCAACGTTCTATCATCTAAGTGATTGAAACACATGGAAAGTCGTTGTTCTAAGACCTCCATAGACTTCCCCATAAGTCACACCATTCTCTATTATCTACAATCTACATCCAAGGTTAAGCCTATAGGTACCTAGATACCTAGACTATCGAAGTACCCGGAAGTCTTGACTACCTACAATACTATGTCTCTCTGCGCTAGCAGTCTATGGCAAGTATAAATACGTTCGTGGTGGAACCTATGTACATATTTAAGATAATAATTATTGGTCACAAGGCCAATTATTCGATAGGGGTAACCTAGTCACTATGTTGTTCTGGGAAGAACTGTGAGCCGAACAGCTGCTAGCTTTGAGTATGATCCATAGAGACTTTTCATATCCCCCTTGTCTCTCTATCACTGTCCAGAGCGAAGTCCCTAACAGTTCTCTATTTACACAACAGCATATGACAAGTCAACTATTCCCTAGAAGTCTCTATATAAGATGAACAATTATCTTTTTTTTTTCTTTTTAAATGTATGTAATGAAGGGAATGAGTGAGTGTCTTGGTACCCTGATGTATAGGTAACTGTACATGTAGAAGTTGTATATGAGATATAGTACACACTGTTAACGCCTATGGTAGAGAATGGCTGGGGTAGGTTAAGTCTAAGCAAATGATCATCATCCATCCAACACCGCACCCTCTTTCCGTGAGTCCCTGCCTATTTATATCCCGTGAACAGCGTTCAATGGTAGAGGTAGGTAGGTAGACACAACGAGGACGCCGTCACGAGAACCGACATCGACTCATGTATGTGTCTCTGTTGACCTATTTACCATCGTTGAACTGTGATCCGATGCCAAAAAGATACTGATCGGCGTTGTCTTGGCCATCATAAGCTCCCGTGGAGCCACCGTTGGGGTCCGACATGTCCGGGGACTTGGGTACGGGTGAGCCGCGGTGGGTCTTCGTACTATCGTGGCCTTTGGCAGGCTTGTTGCGTCGTCGACTAGTGAGACGGGTTATTAGGGACATGTATACCTAAGTGAGGTCTATATATGCTAACAGGTGTTAGACTTACGACTTAGTCTTCCGGACAGAGGTTGATGAGTCTTTGGGCATGCTGGTATAGCAAAGGTCGCTGACGAGCTGAGTGGATAGAAGGTAGGTACGTAGGTATACACTAAGATTCAACTAGAATCAAGCAGCCTTCAAATGAATATAGCCTTATGGCAAGTAGTAATAAGAAATGGAGATGAAGACCGGGTAACAGACGAAGAGCTTGTGAACTCTCAAATTTCACATAGAGTAAGGCAAGAGATTGATCTCTAGATGTCTAAGAGAAGAAAAGAAGGAGGGAGGGAGGAGCAGTCCGCTTGGGATTATATACACAAAATGCCCAGCGTAGAGCCCATACTCGTCACTGTCTTGGGGCGGCCGTCAAAAGAGAGATTCTTGATAACCTGGCCGGGGACAAGAAGCTTCCGTCGACTTACCACTCCGTCCCTTGGGAGGATGGTTACAAGGACCCCACAGCACAGGGCCTTATATTCTCTAATTGGATTGTCTCTTTTTGTCTCGAAACATGATTTGCTATTCTCCATTTGTGCATCGGGATATTAGATATGAAATCTACCTCCTGACGGTTGATGTCATCTCTTCATTGGGTAGTCTCCTTTTGTCTCGATGATAGACTAGGTACGTACCTACCCCCAGCTAGATCACCGAAAAAATATCACCGGGATGATTACCGGCTAGCTATAGCCCAAAGGATGCAAGTTGCAACACATGCAACCTGGTCCACTCTCCTACCTCGCCAGGTAACCTCATTCGTCTGTCTCTTTTTGTTAATGTACCTAGGTACCTACCTTTCAGCCAACATTGGGACGCCTCCTGTCGTGTAACATGCACGATGGCGTTGGGCTCTGCAGGCCTTGCAGACCTTGTGCATATAGCCTTGTTCATTGGGCAGTATCGTTTTGTATCAAATTGACAGGCTGTCCCGCTTGTATCGTCGTATCGACTACGCCCGGCTCAGGTACGGCAAGTCGGATTGTCCTGCATGGAGCTTTGAATGTGTAGGTTGCCTAGGCGCCTTGGTTCGCCTGACTTTCCAATTTGTACATAGTCGCAGTATAAAACAAGGCAATTCCATTTTCGAGCCGGGGAATGATCTTAGTTTTTTTCTCCCACACTCCTCTTTTCATCACTCTGAAAGATTCAATTGAAATGAGCGACAGCGAAATGGATTCTTCCGCAATCCCGGATGCTGAGGGTCCCGTCGAAAAGTTTCTACACATTCCCTACGATCAAAGATGGGAATACCTCAAGCCTACCATAGTCCGTATCTATATGGACGAGAACAGTCGAATCGCGTCTCTTGCGAAACGAATGAAAGACGTGTACAGTTTCGATGCGCGGTCAGTGTGCCCAAGTCCTCTTCCTATACATATTCATTCTTCCTTAGCTAAATGAGTTCTCTGTACATCAGCGCTCACCAATATCGGTACTACTTCACGAAGAAGTGGGACATCAAGAAGAGAATCACCACTGAAGAGAAAGGCGCTGTTATCAGTGCTCTCGGGAAACGCCGCCTACGAGAAGGGGCGAGCACATCCGACGCGACTCTTGACCAGGGGGGCTTCGAGAAAGCCGTGGACAAAAAACAGCTCAAGCGGTACATCAACGAGAGTATTCGAAAAAGCGAGCCATTGACTTGGAGCCCGGGACTGTGAGTTTGAGAACAATACCTCTGGTCCGACTAACCAACTAATTGCTCATCCAGATTTCTTCAGCAGGCTCTCCCATATGCTGCATTTCTTGGAAGTCATGCGTCCCAGCACTCTTCACCATCTGGACCTGGGCCTGCTACACCACAGTACTTGACCATAAACAGTCCACAGGGAAACGGATCTCCTTCAGAGTCAAGGGACGAAACGACGCCAACGATGAAGCTTATTCAAAAAAAGGTATTGCTAGATAGGGCCAAGCTCTTCATAGAAGGAAGGGCCCAAGATTTGATGGCACAGATTACCAGCGATGAGAGGAAGTAAGTTGCGTTTCCACTACTTCATATGAATGAACTCTGACAATTACCTCTTCAATAGGTCTACTATAACGTGGCTTCATGACTTTTGGATGTACTCGTTCATGACTGCCAAATATTGGGGGAGGGGACCTACGACTTGGACTCTAGGCCTGATCAACTTCAAGTCTTTTGCTGGGAACCCGGTTCCATCGACACCAGGTCAACCCATTGAGCAAGGGCAAGCTGCAGTGTCCTTCTCTCCCTCAGGCAACAGTACATCTTTCAGTAACCCGACGCAGCTCTGCAGATGGTCCATACATTATGAGACCAATGTCGAGTACGAACCTCTCCCATATCAACCAGTAGCCCCAGAAGAATTTGAAGAGCAGTTTGATATCGACGACGAGTCAACATGGACAGAGTGGCCTGAGGGTGACAATTCTTCAAGTCTCGCCACCACAATTACCCAAGGCCTTAAGCAGAATGTTTTCACCGCAGTCCAGACTGAAACACTTCCTATGGCCGCAGATTCAATTATGAATACGATAGAGAAGTCAGGAGATGAGTTACAAGCAGAGGCCTTTGGGTTCGCCATTATGTCGCATAATATTGAAGCCCTTTACAAGATATTGGAACCCTACGAAGGTGAAGGTGCTCCAGAAAGCTTCTCGGCCATTTCACCGTTCCATCTAGCAGCACAGTATTTGGATGGAGCCAAGTCTTGCTGCCTGGTCATGGACTTACTGGTAACGGGTCTGGAAGATAGGAGCTCGATTGGTATCAATTACGTCGCTGAATCTGGGCACACGGTGCTAGACACGCTCCTCGTTACAATTCTAGGATCGCATAGCACCGTACCACCTCATGTTTTGAGTGACGCATTTACCGCCCAGTCTCGATATCCTGGACAAGAAGTCGACCCTTGTGGGAGGTGGGACGCAGATTCGCCGTGTATCCGGCAGCTATATGCTTCAGGGAAGCAGACAATTCCCCGTGAATGGAAACACATGTTCTGCCATACATCTATTCAAGCAGTTCTCCATTGTCTATCAGCTATATTCCTCACTCAACAGCGTCCGAATATCAATACCCCAAGCGGATTGTTTTCCAGCCGTTGCAGCTGTTGTGGATTGAAATTGAGTGTTGGCCCTCTCCACGCCCTCATCTTGACGGCATTCCACCTGGCCAATCATGGATGTCCTGGAGAGACACTTTTTGGTATGGTGTCTTGTCTTGTCTGTCTCTTGGTGTATGACGCGGATCCTTGCGCAACTGCAGAGGTATCGGTTTCTGCTGTGCTAGGGCTCGATACAGACGATGACGACTGCCAGCATTTTCATTTGAATGCGGCAGAACTAGCGTCACGAACTCCGCTAGAAATTGTAAACTCATGGACAGCTGAAGTTAGAAATGGATGGAACGCTCTCATTGCTATTCTTGAACACGACATTGCAACTCCTCGAAGCAAGCGCGTCACAGCAACTGAAATGGATTTCAGCCCAGTTGGTAGTGAAAGTTCCGAAGGCGAGGACTTTGAAACCTGCTCACATTATATTCACGAAATTGAAGAGGTGGATCAAATTAAAATGGTGTACTGCGAGAATCAGCAGCTGGGCCGCATATGGGCAACTGTACAGGCTGAACTCTTAACCTATCGCCGCCTAGCTGAACATGACCCCTGGCTATCGACGAAGTTTCACATGGAAGATATCATAAGCGGGTTGAAAAGGAATGATGACACATACCTTGATCGGCTTGTCAGCGGTACCATGGATATTGAAGGATATAGACTGAGAATTCACTCTCACTGCGGGCTCTTCGATGTAGAGCACCCGGGATGTGCTATGAGAGAAGGGGTATGCGAATCGTATTACGCAAATCTTGACGATTGGAAACGCACTACTTTCATTCCACCAATAGATTTCCGATCGATTTAATAGGAGAACTGTATTCCAACATTCCATTGACCTGAATGGGGCAGCTTATATCAAGTTACTGCGATTAGTATCTCACTGACAATCCTCTCGACATCCCTTGCTCTAGAACCTGCACAAATTTCCTCACATCCTCCATTGAGCTATAAAACCCAAACGAGACCCGCACGCCCAAGCGGTTAATCGTAACCTTCAGGCCGCTAACCCCCTTCAAATACGTGCCCCACTCCCCCGGATCCAACCCCAGCACGCAGATATGCGGCG
>JAOWAP010004146.1:0-13923 GCA_028565235.1 Hypoxylon lenormandii
CTTCGTTTTCTAGCGCGTATCGGAGTATCCCATGCAGGAAGTCCGGGATGTCGTCCCACTGGCCGGCCCGCGCAGCGCTCAGCATGCGCGGCGGGAAGAGCGTCTGCGGGATGAGGGTCACGTTATTCGATTGGTGCACGATCTGCTCGGTGAGGAAGGGGAGTTCGCCCGACTCGATCGCGTTCTTTAGCCACTGTTCCCACTCCTCGTCCAGTGGCAACGAGGTGTCACCCGCTTCGTGGCGTGCAGCCCGTTCGCGGAGTTGTTCGTTCAGCGCGACGCCCACACTCGTCAACTCGCCGTCGCTGTCCTCCTCGCCTTCCATATCTTCGTCTGCGGTCGCCGCGGCGGCCTCTTCCAGGTACTGGACCGCTTCCCTCGGTGGCGCACTGACTGTCTGCGGCCTATCCTCTGGTTCGATCCACTTCCCGATTTCATCGAAGGCGGTATCTCGGATAGTGATCCCGGAATCGCGCTCGAACCGTTCCTTTGCCCACTTGGTGCCCTCCCATTTTGTTAAGTTGTCGATCTCGGCGTTGGTGAGGCGCAGGTTGTCAAAGGCGCGGAATAGACGACGATGCCAGGGGAAGCGGCCGAGTCGTATGCGGTGGACGCGGTGGGTGTAGTCTAAGCCGGGATACTTGGCTTCTTGGGTATCGAGATGTCCATAGAAGTGATTGACCTCTTGTCGGACTTCTGGAATGAGGTTTCGGTGTAGGAGAGTGTGGAAGTTTTGCGGATCGCTCGTCCGGGGTTTTGGAAATATTTGCTCGTAGACGAGTTGATCGACTGGGCGGCCTTTCATCTTGACGGAAGCTAGCTGGGAGCGCTAGGATGGTAGAAATCGAACCGATAATGTATGGTTTTCAGGTTGGTGTCTGGCAGGGAATGCCAGAAGGTGAGGTTGGGGTCGAATATGATGGAACGAGAGAGACTATGCCGAGAGAGGGTGGGTTGCCCCGATACATCCACCGGCAACGCTGATAGGACTTATAGTAAAGTTTTGCTCCTGACAAATGAAGACGGGTTGGCAGGTTGGATCAGATGGAAACTTTCTTTTCACTAAGATTTCGCTTGGGGGAAGGCCCTGGATATCGTAGGTGAATAGACACTAGTTGGATTATGTGTGTATGTGTGTGTATGTGTGTCGGTGTCTGGTGGTGGTGCCACAAAATGGCGATAAATCGGAGGGAATGGGAAAACGAGGGGAAAGGTTGCCCCGGATATAAATGTACGCCGTAACGACTGAGAGAAGGTGACGAATGAGTACGACAGTTCTAAGACGTTAGAGAATGAACGGCGATAGAAGCGGATGTTTGTAAGAGAAGTTTATCACCAGCTTGTGATTAGGGAAGTTTGTATAATACAATGGATGCGTTGTAGGGTTGGGCGGGCTGGCGGGAGGAAAGGTGGAAGAGAAGGACCGGTGCAACACAAAATGGTACTCGGTGTTTCCTGCAGGGTGCTATGTATAATCGGGTAGCCAGCAGGCCAGTAGCGCATATATGCACAGAGCCAGAGGGCAAAATATGGAAGGCCACGAATCAGGTCTCGATCGTTCTGGTGTTGCAGGGGGCTAGGGGTGTACAAGTGTGCTAGCGGCCCAGCACAGGCCCATAAGCACATAAGGGCAGTGCCCAGTGCCCAGGTGCTAAAAACATCCATACCCACCACATGTATCCCCCTGTATTCTCATCTAGCCTACCTCCTCTAGCTCCTCCAACCCACATGCTCACGTGTCGGCATCTCCTTCCATCTAAGGCTATTGTACTTGCATGTATCACTTCAACCTGTCTAGGCCTAGAGTTTTTGGTATTTTTCTTCTTCTTTAAATCCGAACGTTGGCTCCTATACAAGACACAAAGCGTTTGGTTCGACCAGGACGATGTTCGACTGGCGCTGGCTGTTTTGTTTATAAAACATGAATTTTGGGTAATATTCAATTTTACAAATAGGGGCGTCTAGCAAACCCTGGATGCAACCGTCCCTGAATCCATTCGATATTAATCCTCGGCTCCTAACACCTCATTACCTCTCCATGTGTCCGAAGTCAAAGTATCCTTACAGCATCTAATCATATTCCCTCATGGCATGGCATTAGTAGACTTCAGTAAGTTCATGTGTTATCAGATGTTAATATCTTCGTGACCTCCAGTATACCAAAAATTAATATCAGTAGCTACCTACTCATTTAACCATAGCTAAAGCTACGGCGATAACGATTCAAGGTTCCTCCTAAGATGTTTCATTAAACTGACTGGTGAAAAGATAACCGCATAATTAAAGGTTGGCAACTCAAAATCCTATCCAGGCGATGGGCGAATTTAAGGGGGAGGGGCGTTAAATGAGTCTTATATACATAGGTATGTAGGTCTGAATAGCTTCATTTCACTTGACGTTCACTTAAACACGATTGACTTGAATTAAACTAATATAAACTAACGTAATTCAATCGGATGATATATTTATTCGTCAGAACTGCCAGCTCGATTTATCTGGGGACTTGGAATGGTGAATAATGGGACAATCAGTTCGCTCGGCGTACCATAAGCCGAAGACGAAAAGAGTAACATATTCAACTGTTCCCCGAGAAGGTGACTGTTATAGCAATTCATCTTTTCAATCACTGAATCATGATATCACAGTTCTTATTGGGTCAGTTAGGTAGACTTGGAAGCCGCCTACTATAAGTCATAAACACGAAGCCATGCGTCACTCATATGAATACTTGCGTGAGTGCCTGCGCACGACGTGTATCTCGAATCAGTTGTTTCAAATAGTACGGGCCTGCCCGCCAGCCAGAGGTATAAAAGCGGATGCAGCCGTACTCGAGAAAGTCTCAGATTTTCCCTTAAACTTGCATGCAAACCCACGATTCTTGAAGTCAGCCAATCACGACTAGACCGTCTTGCTCTACTGAAAAGGTGGCAAGTAACTATGCCTACAGATACCAGAAAACTATTCGACTCAGTTAGCCGCGGAGATGTTGACGAGATCGAGGCATCCCTGAGCGAAGGCAGTGAGGTAGATGTCGAGAACGAATCCGGATCGACGGTTCTCCATCTTGCAGTTAAGGACCAAAATTACAGGATGGTAAAGTTGTTCCTCCAATACGGAGCAAATCCAGACACCAAGGACAACTTTGAATCGACACCTTTGAACTACGCAGCTCAGGGGAGAGAAGATGGAATTGTACAGTTGCTTCTCGACTACGGGGCCGATCCGAACAACAAGGATTGTACCGGCTCGACACCGCTACACAATGTAGCTATCGGGGGAAGCGTAACAATAGCTAAGCTTCTGCTTGACTTCGGAGCTGATCGTTACGCTCAAGATAATGATGGGAATACACCACTACATATTGCAGCTGCACGACATCATGCCATAGCACAGCTACTCCTGGGCGGAAGTCTCGAAACTGACATTCAACAGGTAAGCCGATAAGAGATGGAGCATACTGCATGATGCGAGCAACTTCTGATTCAACTTGGCTATATTTTAGGTATCTATGAAGCCAGTGCTCCCAATCATCATCAATGGCAATTATCTCGACAGCTCCAGTCCAAGTGAGGATGCGTCCGAAACCAATTACATACTGATCCAGACCAGAACGCGGCTCAGTCCACAACAGAGACAAGATTTAAAGAGCGCCAATATTGTGCTCCTTGACTACGTCTCCGAGAATACATACCTTTGCGGCTACCAAGACGTTAGCTTAAAGGAGATCCGTCAGCTGGATCCGGTCGTCTACGTCGACATATACCGCGAGGAACTCAAAGTCGAGCCAGGCCTCAGAGAGTTAGATATTGGCGTCGAAGTGGATGTCATATTTCATTACGGCGTAGACTCGAGTTCCAAAGATCTTCGAGACCGGATCGCGAAGACATCAGATCTCGACCTAGAGGCTATTGAGTTCTGGGGGTATAAAGCCCGACTCACTGTGCCAGGTTCACGCATAGGTCAAATTGCGACGATCGACGAAGTACGCTGTATCGAGCAAGTAGGCGTTATTGTACTTTGCTGACTTCGCCAAAATCGCCTCTTCTTCTTCTTCTTTGGTACCTACCGTATTCGCTTAATTTTGGAGCAAGGGCTAGAGGGGCTGGGCATTTAACATTCTAAGAGACACAATAACACGGAGAGTGAATAGTTTCAAGAAAACTCAGCTTAAGTTTATACAAGAATTATAAGAGGCCTGTTGGCGAACCAATACCTACCTAATAGTCTCTCAGCAGTGACTGTACTTGACCCTTGTTGTCCGAGCGCTTCTGGGAACGCGGACCAGGTGTGACTCTCACTACACTGATTCAGGAGAACGGCCCCCGTCGTTTACCGTATAAACCGCGATCCTCTGTATGCCAGACACGCCCGTGATCTCGCCAAGTACATATGTCGACTGCATCATCTGGACCCTGCGGTCTCTTTCCTTCTCCTCCAGCATGGCCAAGCCCTCGAAGCTCTCTATGAGCGGGGAGTCGCAGACGTAGTACATCATACCGATGATCGTAGACGGGTCTGCCGGCATCCGGGGCCAGCGAACGAAGAAGGAGCCGACCAGGACCATAATCATAGAGCTGAGTACCGCTACGGCCATCCACGAACAAACGAGGTTGGTCATTCGGGTCTGGACGGTAGCAGCCGGTACGTTTGCCAGGAGTATGGGGAGGAACTGCGACATGACGGTACACCACGCCACGGCCACGAGGAAGCCGTCTCTCCTCCGGATCCCGGCCCAGAGGCCGGTGAATGCGTCGAGAGGGGGCGTCAGGAGGATCGAATGGTGGGCGTCTGTCGGTCCGCGCGCGAGCATCCGGAACGGGCTCAGAATAGCGACACTGTCGAAGAAGGCTTTCCAGAAGACGTTAACGACGACCCCGATGGAGGTGAACAGGAATTGGACGCCGAAGGATTCGCTGTCCATGAAATCCTCGAAGGAGTTGACCCAGACGCCGCTTTCGTAGTAGACGATAAGTGCCAGGATGCCGCACAGAAAGACGATACATAGGCCCCGAACCCAATATCTCATTGTTAACGGAGGTCTGTGCAACTGTTCCGCGCCGTGCTTGGTCGCTTGAGCCGCCGTTGAAAGAGGTTGCTTGTTAGGATGTCCCACAACTTCGTCCTCGTTAGGACATATGCCGTACTGAAGTCTTCTTTCGTTCTCCCAGCGCCGAATTCGAAACATCCGTGATTTCAGATTTTCACGAAGCACCTTACTGTCAGTCGGCAACTCGGATACTATGCGGCGAAGACTCGGATTCGTAGACAGCGACGCCATGCTACATATACTCCACGGATTCGAGGCCACCCCCGTGTTCCAGCTCCTCAACAGCATAGCAATGAGCAGGAGCGCTAAAAGCATGAACGCCAGCAAGGCCAGCGTCGCCATTGCGGGAAAGAAAGAGACGCCGAGCGTGATGGCGCAGTGCCCGGCGTCTTTGGTGCCTTCCTGGCACCCGTGAAGTCGGATGCGGACGGCCTCGGACGAAAAGGGCGTGAGGACCACCGTTGCCAGGGCTACAGCCGTGACCAGGACGAGTATAAAGCCATCCTTAAATGGCCGTCGGAAAGTGGTAGATACCATCTGTCCTCGGGAACCGGGTTCGACAAGCAACGACTCGGCTGCTCGTGCGCCGCTCGGCCTTGTTAGAGCGTGGAACGGGTGGAAGAGCTTGATGCTGCGCTCTAGAATCCCGATTGGGACTGAGAGGGAAGTGGACAGGAGTGTGGGCAGGAACATCCCGACGAAGTATTGCCATTCGGTGATGACATATACTGATGTTTTGATGCCGGGTGTCTCTGTCGGTTGGTTAGAAGCTGTGGTCATCGTCTTGGTTGGACTAAGCGTGCAAGACTCTGTGGCTATATCCATAGTAGTGACAATCGTGGACGTGACTAGTTCTGGTGTCGGAACGGGGCGAGTTGCTGTTGATACTGCGATATCAAAAGAAATCGACGATTCGGGGGGATAGCTGGCCAAACCAAGATCGATCCCATCTATCGTAGCAATTGCTGAACCAAGGGAATCTAGGAGCAAGAAGGCTGGCACATCATGTACAACTTCGAGTGTGTTCGTCCCTGTTACCATCTCTTTATGGGCTGGCAATACCGTAGCCGCTACCGTGAGGGCATTGGTGCCATCCAGTATAACGACTGTGATTCTTGGTATATCATCTATGCTTTCCAAGGCAGATGTAGATAAATTTGCCGAACTACTGTCCTGCCTAGATGCCGCTCCTGTCGGTTTACTTAGAGTTGTCATCGACACTGCGAAGTAAGAGGCCGAGGTTTGCTTTGGCTGAAATTCGTCGTCTCCTGGTGATGTCTTCATCGCACCAGCATCGCTAGCAGAATACGCCACATTGGTGACTGTAATCTCACCAGTTTCGAAGGCATCGCTAGTATGAGGATGAGTTGAAGAACCCCCAGATTTGGCGGGCCCTCCAGTGGTAGTCTCGGTAATGCTTCCGGAACTATCGTGTATGGCTACGGGAGTGTCTGACATTTCGGTTTTCTCGGAGACTATAGTTCTGGTTACTGCCGGGGGCGGCTCTGTTGGAGTTTCGTCAGTTATAGACTTCTCTTTATGTTTCTTAGTAGAAGCGTCTTGCGATGGGTGGCGGCTGGAAGCTGTAGTATGAGGTGCGTGCTGTGGGACTCGGCTTTCCGTTTCTGTGATTATCTGCGTCCCTATGCCAGGCCAGAACTCCGAATTCGGATCTTTCAGAAGCGGGATTCCTTTCCCGAGCCACCAGCGCGGACCAACCCTTACCGTAGCTTCGGTGTACTCATCTAGAGGCTTCGAACTTAGATATTGCGCCGTCGCTGCATGTGAGCTGTTCGGGAAGTTGTCAACTAGCCGCCTTGAATTCGCGCGGCGTGATAGTCCCCAGCTTTCTTCGGTTGAGGGCAGTGTAGCGAGTGCTATGACCGCCAGCGCCATCAGAAACACTATAGCAATAGTAAGAACGGTAAGGAACGGCCATTTTAGAGCTGTTGGCTTGTAGTTGAGCGCTGGATAATCCGTAGGAACCTGCTTATCCCGAGCTGTTGGATGGTTGTTAGGGGGAGATGATTGAGATTCACCCTGTTCTGCCCCTTGTCTCTTTGCGTCGCCTGGTCGTAAAGACTGTTGCTGAAATAGTAAACGCCATTGCTTGCAGGACATGAGGGAAGTAGCTATTGTAAAATAAGGACTTATAATAAGTAACGATAGATTCTGCTCACTGGCTTAGGCTCATGGGCCAACTCCTAGAACATATAGGCTATGACTCTTTATATGGCCACGAGAACTTCTGAAGGAAGGCCATCAGGCCCCGAGCATCTTGCCTCGATGCCATTTCTCTGTTACGGTAACTTACCTTCCCCTTAATCTAGCGTTATTTAGAGGCGCATGAATTCTATACGCAGTCAAGCTCGGTGAGGAAAATTTCCCCATTCACCTCGAGGCGTTTTCCTAAAGGTATTATGTGATATCGCATACTGATGTACTTCTGTTAGGTCCAGGTAAGTCTTCTTCAGATTTGAAATAATGAGGCAGGAGTCTGTATGTGGTTTGAGCATGTGATTGCTGCCAAACCCTACGACAGCCCGCATATCTCATCTCGAAGCAAGAAGGATAAGCCCGAATGTTACCGTTGCAGAGGACGCGGCTAAGGGCTTGTTGAACTCCAACTTCCCACTCCGCGGATATAAGGTAACGTTGAGCGGCATGGTGTAAAGGGGCCGAAACCAAGGTCAAGAAAGGTTAGACCTTGTCACCTTGACGGCATGAGCCTTGACGACACGAGGTTGTAATCATGGTAAGCGCCACGACTCCAACAACCCTATCTAATCTGCGAGTTTCTAAAAGGATTCCAGATTAAACTCGAAATGTATATCTCGAGTTTTCTCGAGTTTTCTCGAGTTTCGTCTAGTATCGCTCGGGCCGAGATGAAATGTACTTTCTGGAAGCTCAATAGAATTGAGCCTCATCGGTGCCTTGCATTAGTTGCATTAGGTTACATTATTACAATTATGTACATCGATCTTGCGCCTTGACAAATCAGGCATAGCGCATACGCCGCTTTGCGCAGGCTTGCCTCGGCAGCTCGGCCCTTCCGCGAAAAAACGAACATTGAAATAAAAAACCGGCGAGGTCAACCACTGTAGTTTAGCGATATAGCTTGCTACAAGGACTCAGTTAGCCCACGACTATATTGGTCATATATGAATCTGTAACAAGAAGAATAGGGATTCTCAGAACTTTGTAGCAATAAGTGGATGTCCTATCTAAAGGGCGTATTATCACCGTGTGGACTAAACTGCATGTGCACAACCCTATAATGCTTTTCTTTCTCAATTAAGAAGATAGACAGCATGTAAATCACCTTCAACCGATGTATTCCTACATAAAGAGCCTGGGGAAATCATAGGGAAGCGCGGAGATGCGTTAGACTCGAATTCGGCGACGACCAGAGATGATATCCTCTTGAGAAATAGCCCCCACCGCTTCGAGTGAAGCATGTCCGGTCTCTATTCCTCCGGCTCCCTGTCACTGTCTTCCTCATCAAACGGCATAAGCCCACCACCACGACCCGTCGTCTCGGCTAACTGCTCCTCTAAGCTCGCGATCTCCGCCTCCATCAGAGCCGGGTCGGCGCAAGCCTTCGCCTTGTCGAAATCAATGAGGACAACCTGCCCATCGGGGCGTATGATAAAGTTATACTTGTTACAGTCCCCGTGCACGAACCCCAGCGCATGAAAGCGCCGCAGGGCCGCCTCGCAGATGCCGAGATCGGCCGGCTCGGCGTTGCGCCCATCCGGGACTTTCTCCAGAAGGAATCCGATGACCCTGCCTGCCTCGTGGATGTGCCCGAGGAATTTGGGAGCGATCCCCCGGCCCTCGAGTATCTGGTACATGCGGGTTTCGGCCTCCATGTACTGGATCTCCCAGTGGAAGCGAGCCGTCTTGGCAACCATTCTTTCGGGTGCGGAATCATTACCCTTCCATTTGCATTCCCGAGTTAACAGAGCGAGATACTCGGTGTGTTCGATGTCGAGATAGTCGATCATTCGCGGATGCCAGATTGTTTCCACACCGGGCAAATCAGCCGACGACAGCGTCGCTTCCACTTGACGGGACGAGGGATTGCGAGTGATACACGCTGACTTCCAAGTATCTTCTTGATAGGGAAGAGGAGGGAGAATATTCTCGAAATCAAAGGGCATCTCATCCAACGACTCGGCGTCGAGGGCTCCTGCCTTGATAGTGATGTACTTGACGTTTCGGTTGGCCAGAATGCGAAAGTAGCAGTTAGCCCTGCCATTTGTAGAGACTTCCATGGAAATCAAACGAGGCGGCTCTGTACTTGACGGCATCTTTGATATGAGGACCATCGATTTCGCGGCAACAGAGTTGAAAGATAATCTGAATAATTAGAATTGGGTGACGGCGGTTAGTATGGTAACGCAAGATAGATTTCATCTGCGCGTGCGCTGTCAATGCAAACACTTAAGCGCCAACATCGCAGCTCGGCGAGAAAAAGCAAGACGTGATGGAAATTCAAGGCCTGCCCAATGACGCCAGGATTTTGTTTGTTATAGTCACAACTGACTTTATACATACTTGTAATTCCATGTTAAGGCCAACAAGCGGCGCAGCAGCCCAATTGAAGACCATCGGCACTAGGGCTATACGCTCACCGATCATCACCAATACACCCTCAGATCCCGATCCATTGGTTATCAGAAGACTACTCCGAGTCCGTTCGACTAACAATTAGTGATGAGATATGTTCAATAAAGGTGGTAGCCTTTCTTACGACCTTCCAGCAGCCAACATAAGTTTTACTCATTCTGGTTTATCCGGAAGCTGACAAGAAGTACTTTTCCGGCCAAATTCCAGGGTAGATAGCTTCGTGATTCAGTAGGCATTGAGACTTTTCGAACATTGTCTGGACGTCAAGTTAGATTGCATATGTACCTTAGAAAGAGACAGCAAAATGCAACCCCTTTAATGCATGTATTACCTTCCGCAAAAGCAAGCTAGTTGATACCTTCACTCGACTATTATGAAGACTTGAAACGAAAATAAAAAAAAAGTAACTTGGGCTGTAAACCAACCTGAGGGTGCTTTTGTACCGGTGGATAATCTGGGACGATTGGATGCGGTTGGAGTATAGCATACACTTTGTGCGTCGTGGAGGCAATCCGAATAGAACACGTTTTAAAATACTACGCAGGAAGCCCGTCACGTAGATCATTGAAATAACCACAGCAGCGAGTGAGCATCGGCTCATCGACAGGTCGCGTCCCCCCTTCACTCTCGGCCCAGAGGTGCTGTGCTTCCACACATTGTGAGAAATGAGACAAAAAGCTGCGTGTCGAAAAAACCCGGTCTCGATCGGTCGAATCGCTGCGACGTTCTTCCACGCGAACCTGGCAGCCTTTGCAGCTGACACCACGCTCGAGTTTCGCATTATTCAAGCTGTAGCACGGATATGCCGTAGCTGCCATGAAGCGTTGGCCTAATTGCTCGTTCCGGCTTCTCAAATGTTGAATCGTATCTTCTCCGATGGCTTTGCTGGCAAGTAGTGTTTGTGTGGCCTTTTCTTCAAATATCAGATACCTTGGTCGCCTCGCTGGTGTTTCCAGCATGTTATATATGCCAGGCACGGTCCGCAAAATTGGCCCCGACAGGCGCATAAGCCGACCTGGAGATATATGTGCGAGTTTGGCAAAAGCGGATGGGGGAAGGACGCGGTAGTGAGCCGAAGACCGGAGGCAATCGAAGCAACATCTCTCCGTGGTGAAGAGAAACAAGTGCCCTCCAAAGTTCCCACAGGTCACACATTTATCCGTTATGAGAGGCCGGTAGAGGTCGTCGATGGTGAAGAGGTAAGCAAGCTCGGCACGCAATAGGCCTCGAAGGCCTTCCAGCCCATGTTTGGAAACCAGGCCATATTCCCAGAGTCCGGTTGACACGACGCGAGCTTGCCGGTTGACTTGACGGAAGCGGAAGAAAGAACGGACATCCAGCTCGCGGAGGACCATCGACATGAGTTCTGCCGGTAGACGACCTAAGATGCCGAGCTCAGCGGTTGGCAACGCCTCGAAGGCTGCCTGAAGAGACGCCTGAACTGGTTGCATATGGTGGGGGCGCGAACGGACTACGACGAGATCAAAGTCTCGTCGGTGATACGAACATACTCGGAGGATTGCGTCAGCATGTTTCTCAATATCCTCAAGAACATCTACGCTGCTCATTTTTGCGACCTCAGGAGTTTGCGCGATCCATGTGTTGATCCTTGGATTCGGCGGCCCCGTTTTCTAACTGACAGACTGAAGGTCCGACACATGCTCACGCGGTCTCAGCAGCCGGGAGCATAAATTGCGCCAGGGTCCTGGGTCAGACGAGAAAGATGAAGTTCAAAAGTATTGTTAGGCGGGCAGCCATCATTTACGCGCGGACGCGACCAGGCGGCGAGCATGCAACTAACGCCCGAGTTTACAGGGGTTAATGTAGTACATAGCACAGCATATGTATGACATGGGAGGAGGCCTTGCTAATCGCGCCTGGCGCGTCTATTAGGACCCCTAATCGATCGATAGGAGGATTTAGCCGCGGCTAAAAAAAGATACAGGCACAAACTAATCTCAGGGACATTATGGGACACACTGTCCACTTTTCAACTCTTCCGCTGCTACGTATAAGCGTAGCAGCAACTTCGTTAATTTCCGCTTGCTTCATGAACGGCGACCTAATGTCTACACGGTGCGTCCGGATGCCACGATGGGTTTTCTAAGGGCGTCCGTACAATGGGCTCGCATCGGGTATATTGCTCTACTGGTATTCTTTCTTTCGGTCGCCGTTTTCGCCTACGACGAGCTGTCCGACGACGCGCTTCGCAATATCCCCAGCGGCGCGGACGACTTCGACATCAAGACCGGGTCTCTCTTGTCCCCCATCCTGAGACCACGAGTGCCCGGAACGCCGGGATCCGTCGCGGTGCAGCACCACTTCGCCGACTTCTTTTCGCGACACCTGCCCAAGTGGAAGATCGACTCGCACAACTCGACGGCCAAGACCCCTGCTACCGGCGACACCGAAATCCCCTTCGTGAACCTCATCTTCACGCGCGATCCGCCCTGGGCGCAGGTTGGAGATGTCGGCCGCTTGACGTTGGTCGCGCACTACGATAGTCTGTACCGCCCGGAGGGATTCATTGGGGCCACGGACAGCGCCGCGCCCTGCGCTGTACTCATGCATGTAGCGCGCAGCATTGACGATGCCTTGACAAGGAAGTGGGAGGCTATGGAAGCTTCGGGCGATGCTGGCATGGGACTGGAGGACGAGAGAGGCGTTCAGATCCTACTTCTAGATGGAGAAGAAGCTTGGGTTACCTGGACTGCCACAGACTCACTTTACGGCTCAAGAGCGCTTGCAGAGAGCTGGGATTCCGAAACGCATCCAGCTCTTTCGGCATACCGAACTCCTCTCGACTCGATTAGTCTCTTCCTGCTCCTAGATCTTCTTGGAGAAGCCGACCCCCACGTTCCCTCCTACTTCCTACCAACGCATTGGGCCTACCAAGGCATGGCCAAGATAGAGGAAAGGATGCGGAAATTAGGCTTGCTGAAATCCAAAGCTCGAAGCCCTTTTCTCCCTGACTCGGCAAAGCAGGTGTCACAATTCAATAAAGCCTACATCCAGGATGACCATGTACCTTTCATGGTACGAGGAGTTGATGTGCTCCATATTATTCCCAGCCCGTTCCCAGATACGTGGCATACTATGGATGATAATGGCGAGCACTTGGATATAGCAACTCTTGACGATTGGGCCAAGATTGTCACGGCATTTGCCGCGGAGTGGATGGAACTAGATGCCTTCATAAGCCAACCGCCCTCGAAAGAGAAGCGGGATTCTGTTAGGGACAGAACAGAGCTATGAAGCTGTAGTTGTCTATCTGGGAGAACACAGTAAATTTCGAATACCCAATTGCCTGGCTTATCAGTAATAAATACAAATCACACAATCCCGACTGAAGGGGTATTGTTTTGGTTTAAAATAAAAAATGGCCATGAATCTATGTTCTATCTATTCCAAAGCTTTGCGATTACTATCTCTGATATAAAAGGGGGAGTATCTGGAATTTAAGTGGACCTACAGTGTCTTTAGAGACACACACGGTCATGTTAGACCCCGGTCTTGGCTTTCGAACCACGTCAGCCAGAACGAAACAGGTACACCTCTAGAAGAAATAAAAGTGGAACGGGTGTTCTGTTCAATTGACTTGAAGCTCTCAGTGTCGCCAAATTCAAGCTTGCCATTGTAAACAGCACAACGGCTACTGACAACCACCATGCGCTTCCTACACTCCTTCGTCACGCCCCTCCTGCTGCTAGCTGCTGGCGCAGCGCAGGCTGCCTCGTCGTGGGGTTTCGACGACGCGAAGCTCACCGTGAGCCCTAAGAAGGCCGCCGGCGGCGCCAAGGAGAAGGACGTTCGACAGTAAGTCTCGAGATCAGAAAAGAAAAGAAAGAAAAAGCGACAGAGACAGTTATCGTCGTATTATATGCATGTAACTAAAGACTCGTCAATACAGGTTCAATGATAAATCGCCCTTCGCCGAAACACCCATAACCTTCGACAGCTCCGACAGCCTCAAGCTCCTGCTTACGATCAAGGAGAACGGCAAGGGCAAGCGCCCGCACCAGGCGTTCCTGGTCCTGCGGCAGCAGGGCACCACCCTCGAGGCCCCGTTCCCGCTGACCGTGAAGGAAAACGGCAAAGCGACCGTCGAGATTGTACGAGTTGTCCTCTTCTATTGCAAGCAGGCCATATCACAGAGCTATATGCTAACAAATGCATCTTTCAACGAACATAGAAACACAGCGACCTCCCCGTGCAGTTCGCGGCCGGCAGTTCGCCGCTCGAGG
>JAOWAP010004157.1:0-13919 GCA_028565235.1 Hypoxylon lenormandii
GCCTTGTCTCTACATGCTTGGTTTCCTACCCGGTTAACACTCATAATCTAAACTCACTTCGCTTCACGCGGAAAAAAAATACATAAATCAAGAACAGTCTTGGCAAGTAACACCTGGTACACCAGCGGCCTCCCCACAAAGCCCCTGGAAGCAAGAGGCGAAGCAGTCATCATAGTTGTCATAAGTGCCCGGTTTACACACGCCGCCCGCACAGTTGCATTTATACCCTCCGCCGTCCTGGTATGGACAGTCACCATCACTACAGAATGCCCCACATTGACGCTCGTCAACATAGACCACGCCGTCGTTACACTCTCTGCTTGCGATAATGTGGTCAGCAAGATGGGTTTGAGGGTAGGTAGACTTGTAAAGAGAGAAAAGACTCACGTATTCGGGGGCCCAAGGTTCCCTCCATATTCGCTCAGCCTCCGGATATTGCCGGTAGCATTGTTTGGCATGAACTCTTCTGCATCCAGAGGCACCGGAGTGGGGATGTCCCCGGTGTCAAAGTCGTCGTCCTCGAAGTCGTCTGGATCCACGGCATCCGGATCGAGCGCGATATATTCAGGAACCGGAGGCCCGTCCAGATGGAATGTCTTTTGGATGTAGATGGCCAGGGCAGCCTGTGCGTAGCTTTCCGCGTTGATTCCCGCTTTCTTTTCATCGTCTAGTGCCAGTCTCGCGACGTTGGGCGGTTGGTAAACCTCTGGCTTCAAGTCACATTTCGGTTGAGAGACGGTGTTTTTCCAATGACTACAGCAGGGGTTCAAATTAGTACCCGAAAACGTACACAGGAATTTACACGATACGCGCTGCGTAAGCATGAATGGGGATGGGTTTCATCGCACTTACTAGGTCTCATGGAAAAGAGTCCTTGCCCGTGTAGCTCTCCATGTCCTGGTCATAGTCCGCTGCATCTCGGGATTGCCATTTGCTTCCTCTATCCTGCCTGAAAGAGATTTGAAGATCGTCTCGTTGAAAAAGTTGCCGCAAAACATGACCTTATGCGCCGTCCAGAACCATCCGATGTCGTCTGTCGTATACGCGTTGACCTTGCCCGGGTTCTTCTTACATGTGGCAAATCTTGTATTGTTGCTGTCGCAGTAAAAGTAGCCGTAAGTCCACAGCGGATCAGAGCCCCAAGAGGCATAATGAAGAGCGTACTGGCGCTGGATGTTTTCTGTATTCGGCATTAGTCGTTTTCTCGGGTGGGTAGCCAGCCGATGAGACTGGCTTTTTAAACCGCTACTCACGTAGTCGTGCACCGGGGCCAAAAAAGAAACTATTCTCGCTCTTGCTTGTCTTCCCAATGTATACATCCATTGCCTCCTGCCACTGGCCTCCCGGAACCCACTCGTAATGGGCTTTCGCTAGCTCTGCGGCCTCTGTCCAAGCCTCGCGGATCATGTTGGCTTCTCTATCATTGCACCCGTCGAGATAGGGGTCCATGGCGCCTTGATTGGTCGGATTGTTGGGATCGGTGGAACCAGGGGGGTCGCTTGGTATTGGCATGGCTTTCTGCAGGTCGACCGCCCAGTCGCTGGTTCCTCCAAAGTTCCAACTTTTGTATGTCGAGACCCTGTTCGCCTTGACCGTGTCATCCATATAAGAAACCCACTGATCTGAATCATATATCAAGACGTTAGATTCCGAGTCGTCTTTGAACTGCTCTATATCACCGTTCCCTGCAATGATCTGGTTGATCTCGGCATTCGCTATATATCCAGCAGTGCCTGTGCACGACCCTTTCGTCGCCGCCGAATCCGGACCTACGTACGTGCACATTGGACCGCTACAACTCGGGTCGGTCATTTTGAACGAGCGTCCGTAGCTACTTACTCCAACAATGATCTTGCTCGCAGGAACACCTGCTTTCGTGATCATAGAAAGCGCACTGCGAGTCTCGGTCATATTTACGTGAGACCTCAAACAGTCGCCCCTGGGGCACCCCGGATCGCTCCAAGCGCTGCCGTAGTCCCACTGGCCTATAGTGTGTTAGTCTGGTGTAGAAACCCCTTGGCGAATGGCGAGTCTACGTACCGTGGAGATCGTATGTCATGTAGACTATGTAGTCTACTGTTTTGGCCATATCGCTAATCGGAAACGGTCGTAGATACCAAAACGATGCAGGTGCTGCTATGGAGACGGACTTATCCTGCAGTAAGCCTTTCAGGAGTTTGAGAAAAGCTCCATAGTCATTGCCTTCGGAAGGGCTACCGGCAGGAATGCCAGGAATGTCAGGAGCACCGGGATACTCCCAGTCGATATCTACTCCGTCGAGGTTGTATTGCTTGATAAAGCTGGCTATATTCTGTGCCAGCGTTTGGCGATTCGCGGCGGCTACACCGTTACGCAAGATCAGATACCATCAGTCCCTAGGGCACGGGCCACACCCACCGGCGGGACCGCCAAATGGCCCAAAAGTCACCTATTTCACTTACACGTAGATATCCCGATAGTTGATTTATAATAGAGACAATTTATAAGCTTGCTTATTAGAGCATTAATTACAAATGCTGTATTTTTTCGGATTAATTGGGCAATTGTTGGTGGAGCTGGTGGCGAATAAAGTTGGAGTAAAATTCGTATATTTAGGCTCGTATGGCCCAGGAAAGCCATCACTTATAGACTCCGATATCTCAACCAATATTAATCCATTCACTATGAAACCTTATACCGAAGATGCCGTGGCCCAGGCCCTTGAGGATATCGAAAAAAACAACGTATCTATCAGGTGTGCGGCTCAAAAGTACGGCATCCCTAAATCAACGCTCGCGGCACGGCAAAAAGGAAGACCACCACCTGGGGCCACACCTATTAACCAAAGATTAACCCCAGACCAGGAACAAAAGCTAGCCAAGTGGATTATACGTCAAGAGTCACTCGGACTAGCCCCTACACATACTGCCGTAAAGGTGATTGCCCATAAAATGTCTATAAAAAATGGGTATCCAGACGAGCTCGGCAAAAACTGGCTCCAGGGCTTTTGTAAGAGGAATCCATCCGTACACACAAAGATAGGCAGGAAGACCGAGTCGGCGCGGTTTAATGGCTTCACCCCAAAGGCTGTACACTGGTATTTCAATATAAGAGAGCACGAATACGGATGGATTAAGCCAGAGCTTACACACAATATCGATGAAGGAGGTATAATGACCGGCTTTGGTACGAGTCCCTATCCACACTCCGAGTAGTAATGGAGCTAACATTCACTTATAGGGATCACGGGATTGGTAATGGGCAGCTCAGATACCAAGAAAACCTTCGTAAAGAGCCCTCAGACCCGATCCTGGATATCCTTTATCGAGTGTATAAGTGCCACCGGCAAGCTCCTTACTCCTGGCATAATTTTCAAGGGCAAGGATATCCAGACCAGCTGGTTTAAGAAAGAATTCCGTAAACGAGCCAATTGGCATTATATTACGTCACCAAACGGGTGGACAGATAATGAAATCGCCGTTGAATGGCTTACAGACGTATACATTCCACAAACAGACCCTCTGTTGGCCGACGAATCCGACGCACGTCTGCTTATATTAGACGGCCACAAAAGCCATACATCCGTACGTACTTTGATTGACCTATTATCACGCGTTAACTTTGTATTTTTACGGTTTTCCTTGAATTTTTTATAAGGGAGTCTAGCTGACCTAATATTTGCCAGGATGAATTTATGTCCCTCTGCTATTTCCACAATATTTATCTTTGTTTTCTTCCGGCACACACATCCTACGGGCTTCAGCCTTTGGATAACGGCCCATTTAATGCTCTCAAAGCAGCGTACCGTCGATTACTTAATCTATTGGCAGCCCTGACCGACGCTACGCCGGTAGATAAGTTGAGCTTTATAGAGTGCTATATTCAGGCCCGGATTGATGGATTGACTGAAAAGAATATAATATCCGGGTTTAGGACTACAGGAAATTGGCCAATTAACCGAAACAAAGCTCTACGCCACCCCGAAATCCACGAGGACCCAGAAACAAGTGAAAAGCCGAAGCAAGAGCCGGTCCCGATAGACCAAAAGGTCGGTCACCTTCTTACTCCGATTACTAAGAAATCAGTTACGGATATTGCTCAAAAAGGCAGTCCCCGTACACGCCAGGCCCTTAGGTCTTTAGAGAAGGCATTCGTGAGCCAAGGGACCGAGCTCTTGTTTAAAGACCAAGAGATCGAGTCCCTTAAGGCCCAGTTAGAGCGTCAACGGCCGAAGCGCCGTCGCAAGGTCCCTAATCCTAATAGAAAATTTCAGAATATATACGAAATACTGGCGGTCGACGGGGATATCGAGGAGCTATCTGGGATGGCCGAGCTGTCTGTGGTGGCCGAGGAATCTGAAGAAGAAGAGGATGAGTCGGATAGCTCAGATGAAGCCGAAATTACGGTTATTGACCAGCCTAGGGTAACACGCTCAGGCAGGTCAATTAAACCACCGGCTAGGTATACAGATTAATTAAGCAACGCTCTTTTATATAAGCCTATAATTATAAATTTGCAATTTTTTTTGGTATATCTACGTGTAAGTGAAATAGGTGACTTTTGGGCCATTTGGCGGTCCCGCCGGTGGGTGTGGCCCGTGCCCTAGGGACTGATGGTACGTCTCTGGGCTTGTCGAGAAACCCCATCCACCAAAGCTAAGAATTCGTTTGATACCCGTCATCCGTGTGAATGTCTGGAACTGCCCCTGGACGGCAGTAACGTCGACCTGGAACTCCGGCGTGAGGTCTGCGAACGCAAAGTGTACGTGAGTGTATTTGGTCTCATCCACTTGGGATACGTCCATCTTCAGGCAGGGGCGCTCGGTGTTAAACGCTTCAAAGTAGGCAATGCTAATGAATTGAGACGGGGGTGATGCGTTATTCACGATGTCGGTCCCGCAATTTGAAATGCAGCCGTTGGTACCTGGCTTCGCCGTGCCCGGCGGTCCAGATCCCGATGGTGTGCAAAATTCAGCCGTAATACCACACTGGCCCCAGACGTCACAACACGCATTAAGGGGGCACGGATTCAGAGTCGAGATGTTGGTTCCTGATTCGGGCTCTATGGTCCCAGGAACCTGGGGGCCGCAGACGGCATTCTCAATAGGTGCCGGCATGGGAGGACTACCGGTGCTAAGGCACATCCTAACGCCTACTTGTAGGTTGTCGCAACCGCCCCAGCTATCGGATTCTAAGATTAGCAACATCGTTCTTCGGGAACTAGTCTAGGATGTTTGTGCATACCCCCAGGTGTTTTTATTGAAAGACTCAAGCTTGTCTGGAGTCAAACTCCTAGATGCTGCGATGCCATAACACGAATCATCGTCAACAACGAGATAAGAAGCGCAGCTACCGTCCGGGTTCGGCTTCGGGGTGAAATCAGGTAAAGTACCGGTAGAACAGCATACATGCTGATTCGGTGCCAACGTCGAGCACAAGGAGGGGTCCGGATTATATTTAGTGAAGTCGTTTGGCGAGATGCCGCATTTTGTCGCAAGGGACGCACAAGAGTCACCTGAAGCGACCTGAACGGTCCTGCAGTCGGCCCGCCGGAGGACAGAGCGCTTGGTCTTCGTGTCTACTTTGGGCTTTGGAGTCTCGTCGAGAGAAACCATGATGCTGCCCGGAGACTTGGAAGGACCGAAAACGCCAGAGCAGGTGCCGTTGGCTAATGACGCGATGGCATTTTGGACTAAGGGGAGAGCAGAGGGGCCAACGCTCGAAACGATCCCAAGAGTGGTGTCTGCAGCATATGGAGAGCCACAAACTTGCATCAGCACACCGTTTGAAAAGTTGGTGCCTTGGATGTAGGGCAGAAATGAAGGGATAAGCGTCGCCGCAGCGACTTGGTTTGAAATTCTCGATCCGACATACACTCCCAGAGAAACGTCCCCATATTGGGCGAAGATGATGGTCTTCTCGGAATTCGCTTCTTTGCCGAGGATGCTTTGCAGGGTTTCGGTACCGGCGATTGCACTACTCTGGTCTGATGCTTTGCCGCCATATTGTTCCAGCGACGAGACTTGGAGAGGCACAGTGTTAGTCTTGTTAGCCAGAAGACTGCCGCTGGCGTCTTGAGTCAAGTTTTCAGCGTCAGAAACCCCCACTGTACATGCGCGTATAGAGTTGGCCTTTTTGGCGTCGTTAAGCGGGTTTTGGACTGTGAAGTCGAGAAGCATTGGCTCATCACAAGCAGTTAGTCGGTCGACGCGGTGATATCTTGTCCAATTAGCGGGATTATCCCCAGCAATCTTGCAAAGTTGAGGGCATCTATAGATGCCACCGTACTGAGTTCCATTCTCAGCGGAAACGGTTGCTATATTCCAGATTACTAGAGCTGGAACCACTATACATAGGCGGTTAATCATTGTCAGCATATTGTATAAGTTATTGATAGTGAGTTAATGATAGTGTAGGAGCGGAGTATTCTTAGACTATTCACTGAGTACTTACATAGGAACTTATATATATTCGGGTCTCATTGGGTATATATGACCAGCTGGAGCGGCTGAGAGTATCTCATTGTCTCTAGGATCGCCAAGACAGTCCCAAGTAAATATCGCGAGCATCCGCCGGCGCTGATTGATATTGTATGTCAAGTCAGCCCGTGGCTTTTTAAAAACATGCCGCCAAGAGCTTAGGAGTGGTCGCAATACGACCCTTCCTATCGTTCTGATCCAGGCCTCGACCTCTGCAGCCTGCTTGGGGCTAAAAGGAGATTTGGCAAGCTGCCTATCCGTTGGTGAATCGAAGGCAGCCCCCAAATTACATGTCCTCGATAAGAAAGTGGCGGGTTCGTCTGGGCTCTTGTGTCACATAGAGCAACCTACAAGAACCAATAAAATGCCAGGTTTATTTATATAAGACGCCGCTTCGAAAGTCATCGCCCACCTACTTAAGGATCTAAGGGGGTAGATAAATCCTTCCGTTACACAACGCATGCTGACCTTACATTTACTTTACTTTAAGTTGAAAATCCTTCCACTTTTTTCCGCAGGGAGTCGGCAAAGCACTCATGTGGCTAGGTGTGGCGACTCGATAAAGGGGTAAAATTTCAACCCCTCATCTGCGCCTCGTTCTTGGAGCTCATACAACCTCCCATTAACAAGAGCATCAACAAGAGTTGACAAGGGCTCAAGATGAGACCGTCTCTTTCGTGCAGTTGCTATGTTATTATCTCGTTCCTCCAGTACGTTGGATTTGTCCATGCGTTCTACGACTGTCCCATGCCCGAGTGCTCGACTTGCCTGCCAGCGTCAGTGCATAACGCGCCAGGCATGGGATTTGACCTCACGACGTCTTATGGGTAGGCCAAATTATTCATCGCAAATCAAGTTCTCGCTTACTTATCGATAGCGTCTCGGCCGCGCGGTCATATGATGGGTCTACCGTTAATCTCGGAGTGGTCCAAGCTAGTACAAGCTATCGTGACCTGATGGTTCGCCTTACCAGCATGCGGCAGCCGGCCGAAACCAACGCTGTGGAGCGATACAAACGGTGGTTTAATAAAAAGATGGGATGGCCGGCCACGGCGGATGTTAGTATCGTCGCCGAGTTGATCCGCGAGCTGCACCAAGCAAGCACAAAGGTATTAGGAGCATCTAGGAGAATAGTGGTCGCTGCTCCGCTACTGCCCGCACTCACGCAGCAAGATATCAATGACGCTATTGAGTATGCGGGCCTGGAGTCGTGGCTCACGCTCCCATTTCCCTACCCACGGCGTCTGAGCGAATCTAGAGCTGCTTTCGCTGCCAATGGATACGGTCTCTGCCGGGCCTATGAAAATCTTTACGACTGCGAAGATGAATATGAAGCTATGCCGGTAGAGACTGTCTATTTTGTATCGTAGGTTCTGATTCAGACAGAGACACCCCGATAACTTTATCGCTCATGTCATTAGCTTCTCCCAACATGCCCTCTATACCACTCTCGACACATACCAGTCCGCATTTGGGCTCGACTCCCAATCGGAACGGTATCTCGTCGACTTCGAGTCCGGCCTCGACAAGCTGCCGCCGCATGATACCCCGGCATATTCGGAATTCTGGTCGCACATCGGCAAGCAGCTTGTCCACCTCCCCAGACAGGTCAAGCGACTACCCACGAAGCTGATCATCGGCGGAGAAAACGCGACACATCCTAAGTTCCTCAGCGTCCTATCTGGAGCGATGGAAACGATACCCGGTTCCTTGTTGCGCGCGGCTGCTCATGAATACCGAGATGCCATGGTCGAGGAACCCTTATTTGCTGCCGCTCGAGGTGCCGCGCTGTATGCGCGATGGCGTCAAGAGGCACCTTTTGATTGCGTTGAGAGTGATGAGTGCGATGTGGAAAGAGAATTGCAGGAAACTGTTGTTGGCCCGGCACCGGCAAAGGTGGAATTGCGATGAGTTGATTTGGGCTCGGATAGATACATTAGCCACTTTAGCTGAAGGTTAACAAATTTGAACAAGATTGAAAGTATTGGAAGACCTGTCTACTGAATACAAGGATCACTGCTCTTCATTCTGGGCGTAGATGAAGTTTGCCGCTAGTCGCATGTCAGTATGCTAACCTCGACCATCTACTTAAAAAAAAACATCATCATAAGCACGGTGACTCACCAACAGGCTCAAGGCCGTTATCCCTCGCCCAATCTCTCACGCCGTGCCTCTCCTCGCCCGTGCCCCAATGTTTCCTATCCTCCGGCTTGGTCAGGTGCAGCGGGTCCGTAGTGCCGTTGGCAGGCGCGAACAGTAGGAACACGTATCTGTGCTTCCCGGTCTTCGGCGGCGGGCCCGGCGGCTTATAAGGCATGACGTTCCGCAAGCCAGACAGCTTCACGACGTCGGGGGTTCCCGAAGACGATATGTCCACCCCGGTGGCGATGAAGTGGCAGAACTCGGACCACTCCGGGTTGTCCCGGGAGGGCGCGTCGGGGTCGGTGATGGTAATGGTGTAGGACACGTTGGCACTCTCGCGGCCTACCGCCTCTGAAGATGAGGCAGAGGGGTCTCGGCTCACCGTGATGGTGGGCTCGTCTTGGACATCTTCCACTGTCACGGTATTTCCCAGGTCTGCACGCTCACCAGATGGCCACTCCGCAGTGAGGAGAAATGACGGGAGGAACTTGTCGATGACTGATGCTGGTCAGCTGACGATGTTCTATTAAGGGGTATTTGAGGTATATGAAGAAGCACCATCGTAACTTACCGGTGGGGAATATTTCAGCCTTCTTTAATCTGCATTTCAATTCGTTAAGCGTTTCTTATCCTACGAGAAGAAATTATAGACAGATAAGGTAAAACACATACTCATGCTGCACTTTATATACATCCGAGTCTCGTAAATGTGAGTTAGATGATGCTATGACAATTTGGTCGATCGCTTGGCGGTTTGTGGCCGCAGCCAGTGTTGCAAATAGAAAATGGCGGATCCACATAGTTTAGGTAGGAGATATATTTTCGGCCTTCGTTCCAGGTTCAGTCTGAAAAAACTCTTGATTCAAAAATATCGTGTTGGAAATGGTTCCTGTCGTAGATTTTTGTTGTCTGAGAGCTCCCAAGCCCCGCATTGCATTGTCGTGATGTCATTTACGGGGGACGCCTAACAAATCCTTGTAGGCGCTGCAGGTAAGGCCGTTCAATGCTTTTTCAACCGCTGCCGTATTATCAGATGCTTCTGTTAATATTGTGGCTCATACAACTACAGAAGTGTTATTATAGTAGTAGACTTCATGAAAGCAAAAGTGAATTGGATGAATAGCTCGAGGCCGTGGTTCGACACAGAACCAGGCTCTATCGTCGTAAGGGATGATGGGTTATTTTATTATTATTTACAGAGGGGACGTGCCACGCTCACCGCACACGGAATAACCTATACACCAATCAAAGGGACTCTAGCGATCCCCTCTAATTGGGCCCTAAGGTAGGGCTTTGGATAGCTTCATATACCAGGAAATTGCTGGCTCGGAATCATCCTACGAAGCCACACCCCCAACGGCCAGTCCTCCTCCCGTGGCTTACCACCACGATTGCGTATTAAAGGGAAACGCAGCTATTAAATTCGAAAGATCCCGGCGGGGATGCTTTGCCTTTTCCTAGCCACCAAAACCGTAGAGATTTTCGTAAATCCGTAATTTCGTAATTTAATAATCTGAACCTAGCTATGCTTAGGTGCGGTCTCCCAGTCGTAACTCGGAGCGTATTGTTATCGTATATCGAGCCACCTCTTGGTGGCCCCTTCGTGCTTAAGTCGAAGGGAGTTTCGCAAGGCGCTGGTCTTCGTATAAGGGGTTCGTATATCCGTAATCGACTCGCGAAAACCTAGGTGGACGTACGCTTATAGTCGGGGGCAAAGCAGCCAGGGATTCGACCGTATAAGATAAGATAGTTGTCGGATGAGGTACGCTTCGAGCTTCTAGTTACCAAGTCGAGTATGACAGATTCGAATTGGGGCGGCGATGGCAGCAGATAGATAGATGGCACTGCTGGAGCAGTTTAACGTCCTGCTCAGGACGAAGGCTCTATCGTCTTAAGTACTAAAAAGGGCCGCGGTAGAAGTAAATGTACCCGGGTCACGATTTCATTCATTGGTACATAACTCATCAACTAAATATGTACCTAGCTATGGTAGGAAAGAATCTGGCTCAGACATGCCTTTTGGACTTCATCGTTGGTAGCAAACCGAAACGCAGACTTCCTAGAGGGTTACTACAAACGTAGAAACGCATACTAGAGTTTGGATCGGTTGCCTTAAATCAACTCAGAAGTATCTGATCTATGTATCATCACCGCCAGAATGCTTACCCACCACCTACCTATCCACCCGCCTCTCACATCAGCGACCAACGGGGTCGGCTTAGGTTATTGTTGTCGTGCCTCGTAGTTTACCAGTGCGACTTTCCATCTTGGCTGTTCTTGAGCCGAATTGAATCTGGGTTTAACGTATTAGCCACATGCCAAAAGGCCCTTTTTGCCTCAACCTACCGCCCTCTTCTTTTCTCTGGCAATTGCTTCCAGGCCAAGCCTGTCAGCAAGCAACCGCAATATCCTCTTGGCCGGATCGATGACAGCAGGGTGAAATTGGTTCTGAAAGTCACACTTCTCCCATACTGGAGAGCTGATAGCAAACCTAACAAGCTCTTCATCCAGATAGGGAAAGCGCACCTCCTTTCCCCAATGAGCCATGATCCGATCATCACGGCCCAAGTTCCTCTGCCCGATGCGACTAATATCCAGCTTTAACTCTTCAACAAGTTGAGAATATCCGCCGGTTTTAAATGCGAACTCGTGTCGTGAATAGCCACCGAAGAGCTCATCTGCACCAAGGCCAGACAACAAAACTCTAGCTGGCGACGTTATACTTGGCGGAGCCGGCTCCCAATCACATTTCTGTGTATAGGAATGGCCAATGCCCCGGGCGGCGAAATAAAGCGCGAATGCGATAGAGAGGTCCATCTCAGTGTTGTGTGGATACATTAGGGAGACCACCCTCGACTTGTGGCTAATGGCTTCTTCATATGGAACGTTGACCTAATAACACAAGTAAGCCAAGATCTCATGTAGATCGTTTCGCGACGTACTGCAATGAAACGCCAGTGTCGGTCGGGACAGGTGGATCGCAGCTGAGGAAAGGCTTTGCGACCAGTGATCCTGTCCGGACAAGCTTCGTATACGTCTGTATCTTGAAGGTGAGGCTGTGCCCTTCGCGCTGTTTTATCTACCGCAACTTGTCGCGGGTTCTCAAAGGCAACATTAATTAGGTCTATCCCCTGGCTCGTCGGGACCAAATCGTGAGTTAGCCTAGCAAGAACGGTACTGTCAAGGCCACCGGAGAAGAGAATTGCAACGCGAACATCGATGTCGGACAATGTGCTCGGTGGCTCCGGGATGTTCAGCACTCGCAGCGTGAGCGACTCGCATAGCCAGTGTCGGAGCATTTCAACTGACACCGAGTCGAAATCCAGCTTGTGCTCTTGCGGTGGTAGCGCCATATTGAAGCTACCAATACTCGAAACCTGAAAATATAAGTTTATAGCAATGGTCGCACGCATATTATAACCTTCTCTAACCGCCACTTACCATATGGTCTCCTCCGGATGGTAACCACTCATGTTTGGCAATTCGAGTATCGAGCTTCAAACCTTGAGGGGTAGCAAGACGTGACTCCAAGTTTAGTGAATAGATGCCATCTGCTTGTACTTCTTCCCAGCCGGTAGCAGGCACATCAGCAATGCTCGAAAACGAGATCGAGTTCCCGTCCTCCGCTTGGTTGATTAGGAGCGAGCGGCGTCCAAGACGGTCCCGGCCAAAATAGAGACACTTGATCTGGGCATCATAATAAAGGAAAGCAAATGGGCCATCAATACTGCGAAGGGTGTTTAGTATTTGCGACTCTCGAGGTTCAGACGAAGGCGCATTGGTTGCGTCAAGCTTGGCTAGAATGACCTCGCCATCATTTTCGCTACCGAGAGGTTGACCACCAATTCTCCAGGCTTCACCATTCCAGCATAGAACAGATCCAGTAGTTGGTGATTCTAGGGGTTGCCTTGCAACATGGTCTCCTCGAAGAGCCAACACGGTAGATGTGAAGTTGAGATGGATCACTGAGTCGCCATTTGAGAAAGGAAGCTCACGGTCAGCTTGGCCAAAGTAATCGGGCCCGCGATTTGACAACGCGTTTCTTAGCTCTGATGAAATGCTCAGGATGGCAACAGTCGAGACGACCCCATGGATTCCACACATATTTGCAGACTGCGCGAGAACCCGTGAGACTGTCTATGGAAAGAATATGTAAAAGTTTTATCAAGATGGAGGATGAAGATTAAGAAGAAATTGAAAAATATCACGCGTCTTTCTTAAAGCCAGGCAGTCAGCCCCACTTCAGCCACCGCGCCCCATCTTTTAGTGCAGAACTTGCAGAGTAGGAGGTAAAGATGCAAAACTTCTAAATCTGATCTTTTGACCTTGCTTAACTTCTGATTGGCATGTAGAGATAACTTTTATGAATAAGTATTTTGTGAAAACGAAAGAAGAGCGGCGATCCGTTGTGGTCGTTACAACTAGCTTGGAAGAAAAAGTACGAAAAAGGAACTGCCATCAGACTAGCACCTCTCCGTTTCGATCGGAGGACCTCCGGGTTATGAGCCCGGCGCGCTTCCACTGCGCCAAGGTGCTTTGTTTGAGTCCGTGACTTCTTGTTGGTTAGCGCTGCTTAGTACAGGCTATATTACTTACGGCGAGCTTTTCACGCTATTGTACTGTTATCGATAAGGTGCTTGTAGTGCGCAAAGACCTGAGCAGATTTGAAATGTTACGCTCTCCCTTTCGTACCAATTTCTTCCAGTTACGTGTATTAACTAAAATGCAATAATTTGTCAGGAATAATTGGTTTACCTACTGTTAGTTAGGTACTTCTTTATCACTTTGCAAATTCACGAGCCTACTAAGCTTCTCTCATTACAATTTCACTCTTTCTTAGGGTCTTAGGTAACCATGGATTCGTCTAATAAACCAACCCTCACCGCGTTACCTACCCCCTAGGTAAGAGGTAGTCCCTGAGAACCACCTTACGTTAGATCATCTGCATATTTCCATTCCTCATAATAAGATATAACTTTATTTAGATTCAATAACATGGTGGTACCCTCAAAGGAGCGTGCATTATCTTTGAAACTCACTTCCGTGTCCCTTTCTAGCAGGTATACACAACCAGAGCCGATACATTGTCGAGCAAGTCAATATTCCCAGGCTCGGAACCTACCTAAGATATACATTAAACCAAAATTCCAGAAGCCTGCTTTGCCGATACTTGAAATAAGAAACCAGATAACCAAGATTTGCCCCCCTCCCCTTCCTCTCAAGTCTCTCGATCCAGCTCAAGACTTCTCCGTGGTAACGCCCTTGAGGCTGTCGTGGTCGCGCTCGTCCCAGATGGCCCTCTCGAGCGACGGGTACACGA
>JAOWAP010004168.1:0-13911 GCA_028565235.1 Hypoxylon lenormandii
CGCTTTGCGGTCCAGCCAAGTCGGATCGAAACCGGCTGCTGCGGATGCCCCCGTCCGGCAATGCGCGGCCCAGATCTTCAGCAGGGCGCCGAATCCGGTGATGTCGGTTGTGCAATGGTGGACGGCCACGCAGAGCACGAAGCCTCCCTTGACGAGCGTTAATCTCATCCGGAATACGGGCGCCGGGCTGGGGAACGGGGGCTGCGTATCGGGAGGTATCATCTCCGACGCGGTGAACGCCGACGGCGGGAAGTTTTCTTGCCTCATGACGGCATAGTCGGCTACATCTGAGAGATCTCCTTCGGAATAGACATATTCTACAGTCTGATACGGCTCGCTGAGGGAGATGCGCTTCTGGTCCTCACTGGTGGTTATTCCGGAGAGGAGGTACGGGATATCGGACACCGCTCCGGCTAGGCCCGCTTTGAGAACGCAGGGGACGTCAGGGTGTGTCGAGGGGAAGCAGAGCATCTGGCGGACATAGCCTCGCGGCATAAGTTTGTCGAGCGGGGAGAGGACGTCCATTTTGAGAGAAACTGTAGGGAACTGGTCTCTTCACGAAGCTAGAGTTAAACCTTACAAAGCATACCAGGCAGGTATAATAGGTATATAATATGTAATTGGGAGGTAGGTAGATCTACTAGTATTTTCCGGTGCCTACAATTGCCTCGGATTGTCAAGCGTCTGTCGTTGAATAGACAGGATAATTTGAACGAATAACTTTGACATCGTCACCGTTGGCGTATCCTAGTACGACAATAGCTATTGACGGCATTTTCACGGTGATATCGGGAATACACTATATCTAATTGGTTATCACCGTAGGCATCTAGGAACGAAATGCTTCGACGCGTAAGTGTGATCATCCGTCGATTGTAATCCTTCATTAACTTACCTATTAAAAGCTATACAATAAACAGGCGGCAGAATCTAGGTCGGAAATGGAGAATTCGCATGTTGTGTTTTCCATAGAATGGTGACACTTCAGATTGTCGAATCGCAATTCGAGTTCTATGGGAGAACCCCCAACCCGGGGTAAGCAATCAGCTACGCGCAAAGACATAAAACGCGACAAATTATGCGTGAGAGTAACGTCACAGAATCTCGGTGGCCATTACAAACGCGTAAAGTGAGAGTCAGCGCGCAGGACGGGGGGATTGGGTTTATTGTGATATCCGATCTGATATCATCAAGGTCCCAGCTAAAAGAGGGGGAAAATAAATGGGCAAAAGTAAATGATGACCGAAGAAGGTTACGTGCCTCTTGAAAATATTGAAAGGAGATTACCGATACCGTGGATACGCTTCCTAAGCCTATGCGCCCTATGCACCCTGGCACCCCGGCACCTTGACGCCTCCTTATGCGGCGGCGGAAAGTCTAAAATAAGGCATAATAAGATGAAGACTTTCGATGTTTGAAAATTGTCTATCTACATGCAAATATGTTGTGGTACGCCCAGAATCTGAGGCACTGAATAAGCACAGAAAAATATTTTGATACCTATCCCGTAGGTACACGTACAAGAGCCTGCTGGGTTACATTTATGACATCTAGCGCACCCCGGTTGCCAGGTAGGATGTTGACGATGACAAAAGTGCAAAGATACTAAATACAGTGTTACAACGCCATTAAGGGACTAAGGGACTAGGTCCCTTAAGGGCTGACAGGGATAGCCGATGCATTCAAGGTTGGTAACTGGCTGAGCGAAAGCCGATATAGCTGCATAGCTTAGTGGCTTATAGCGGGGTGCCAGTGTAAACGTTGCACGTAAGCCACTACTAGCTAGCGCTGCCTTAGCAGCCACAAGCCCACAAGCCCTCTGTACACTCCGTATTAGTAATACTGTGCGTACCTGGGACCTGGACTACATTGGAGGTAAACAGCGGCCTGGAAATAATCGACAAACAACTCCGAGACGGCCGTGATCGAGGCCAAGGGGATAAACAACCGTAAACATGGGCATAATCGTCTAATGTTGCTTTTTCGCTTTTTAAATCCATGATATTAACTGTTTTAGTTGCTTCCGTACACGAGTGAGCTTGCAATCTGGACACAGAGTCGGAGGACGAGAAATCCTCACCCCTTAGTAGACGCTCATTACCTAGGCCTACTAATATTTCACGACCCTTGGCCGTTTCCTTCTCTCGTCCCTTGCCTTAGCGAATCGAAGCCCCAGCTTAGTCTAATATTTGACGTCGACTGTGCATTTGAACTACACAGCCCTGCTCGCTACCCACGACTTTACACTTTGGCCATCCTACACCACATTCTACAACCACACGACCGCATCAGATTTACCAAGCCTACCAAGCGCCAGAAAACGTCCAGTGCTTGTCTCACCGAAAACCTTGATTCTCTTCCACCACCGTTCTGACCGCCGCTCCCTCAGTATTAGCTTTCGCTCTCGGATGACGCGACATCCCGGCCTTCTCGAAAAACAGCGCCTAAGAAATGCCCAGTCGGCTGCAGAAACCTCGACTTCGACCTCGACCTGGGCCCAGTCGCGAATCGTCGGTTCCTCCTCAAGAGCCTGACGACGTTGAAAACGGTAAGTTAGCTTTAACCCGCTTCCTGTGGTGGACTATTCGCTTGTCGCTATACCTTTCTTTCGCGAACAAAGTCTCCCAGTCCCCTTGTCTCTTAGAACAGTCACCTAGCATAGAAAACAAGTGATACATTCTCCCTTTATATTGCCATGTCCGAATACTCATAACAAAGCGAATGTTCACTGTTACGACCCACGTCATATTCGAATATGTGTTAATTCATTATAGAATCCGCAGACCTGTACACCGCAGCGTCTAATGCTACTCCTAGAACAAAGCCTACGCCTACGTCCTACAGCGTGAAGAACACCATGAATACATACAGTCCGACTCCCGAGTCTAAGTACAATCCTTACGCAGGTCCTACCTTCTCGCCGAACGGCAACACCAAGATTCCCTCCACTATTCGCACCGTTCCTAGCTTCGAAGCGCCCTCAGAAGGCTCCTCCTTAGAGTCGCCAATCGCACGAAACAGCGGTTTCTCCAGCTCCCTTAACAGCAACGTCAGCGGGACATCCTACCATTCGCAGCAACAACAAGCACATAGCAGCTCTACCGTCAGATTAAAACCGCAGTCACCCGAACCATATTCACCACTACCAAGATCGCAAAGCGAAAGTTCATACATGTCCACAAGCGATGCGCTTTCGGGAGGAGAGGAGGAACCATCTCTGTCTCTACAAGTCCCAGAAAGGAACATGCTCGAAGATCGGTCATCTCGAGTACGGGAACCGTCACCGCAATGGGATGGCGCAATCGGCAAGGCAGGTCTCGGGAAAACAGGACGAGTCATCAATAAGCTCGTATCCGACAATGAGGCGTTGAAACGAGATATCAAGATAGAAAGGTTAAAGGCCGAGGAAGCGAAGCAAGCCGCCAAATTGGTCGAGGACAAGATGGAACGTATGGTGGCAGACTACGAGTCTCGTTTATTAGAAGCTAACGTCACCAAGACGCTGCTCAGTCGCAAGGAACGTCAGGTTGAGCATCTACAGTCTGAAGTCAAGCTAGAGAAGAAACGCACGGCGGACGCTCAAGAACGCGAACGGGTATGGCGAGAAGAAATGGAGAAGAGTCGGCGAGACACCAAGGTCCAGGTCGAAGAGGCTAACACACACGCCGCCCTAATGGAAAGCCGATATAACACCATCTCGTCGCATTGGAAGGATCAAGGTGATGAGGTTAAGCGCGCCATGACTGGTCTTAACGGCAGGATCAAAACATTGGTTGAAGAACGCAGGACGGACGATGAAAAGATCAACGTTCTCCGCGATTTGTGCGACCAGCAAGATGGAAATATTCGAGACCTCCGGAAGCAAAAGGAGGACATAACCCGGCAGTTCGAAGCGTATAAGCTAGAGCAGGAGCAAGCGTTGAAAGACATCAAGCGGACAGCCCGCGAGAGGGAAGGGGAGCAGGAGAGAACTCTTGAAGAGGCGAAGTTGGTACTCGGCCAATTGAAATGGGCGCTCAACGTCAAGGAGAATGTGAAGGGTGCTAAATAATAGCCTCCTTTTCCGCGCTACACTTTCGTCGCTCACTTTACGAACACGGTCTCGGCTACTCTTCAATAATACCCTCCTCCGAATCCAATTTCCCGAGAATGATGACCTCAAATATTCAATCCCCCCTTAATTTTTTTTTCCCCCACGAAGTTCCACCACGTGCGCCACAGCAGCACATTCCAGAGACGTTGCTATCCCCGATTGGCTCCGATGGTTTCGTTTTTTCCGGCAATAATCTATAGATTCCCCTCTCGATTTTACACTCTAACCCCGATGCTTGATTAAATAGCGGCTCAGGGGCAGGTCAGGAAAAAAGGCTTCGGGAAAAGAATTCTACCTACTGGATATACCATGACACGGAAAGGCGTTCGGGGCGAACCATGTTTTTACTACTACAGTCCAGGACGAATGTTAATAGCTACAGGCCGTAGCATTTATTTCATTCTTGAGGGCACTTCATGGTTAAAAGGGCTAGAGAGATCCTGGCTAGTATGACAAAGTATGTACGAATATTTGTTCTTGACGACCTTCTGTTATTCTCCTACGTTGCATATACCCGGGCCGTTAGTTTATAGAAAGCGTACTTGACGCATCTCATTGTTAGTCTATATGGTTTCCCATGTGCTAGTTTGTATATGATAGCTGTATTCCGTACCAGTGCTTTGCATTAGAGATCCATTCCTTAGCTCATCTCGAAAAGGCTTCGGTGATTACGACTCCAGTCTCGTCTCCTATTCAATTCGTAAGTGCGACTGCCGCCACCATAGCAAGCATATACAATTCCTCGCCGTAATAAAAGCTTCGACTGCTTAGACAAAAATTGGTGATATTAAAAAAAAAAAAAAAGCAAAAGCTCAGCCCAGGTTCGAGCCCCCCGGAAGGGCTCGAACCTGGGCCTACGAAAATCCTGGATAGGGGCGGATTTTACTAGGGCGGCCGGGTACCCGCACTCTAACCACTGAGCTACCGGGCCACTGCCGGACCCGGTACCCTGTGGTTACCGAGGAGTACCCGGCCGATGGAAAATAGCTTCGTTGCTATGGAATAAATGTCTTCAGTTTGGTTGGCGCGTGCGCGGTCGGGTCGCCCGGTACAATTTAGGTACTATGCACAAATAGCACTAGAGAAATCAACATAATACGGCCATACCTCTAATATTCCAGCAAGTTATAGTAGAAATACAGGCCTAAAAGAGCAAGAGTTTCACAGTATCTCGGTAGCTATGATTGCCTACTTTCTCACCTCCTGAATGATGTCTTCAACCTTTGCAAATGATAACTCAGCCATAATCTCGCGCCAGAGAATTTTGGCAACTTGGTCGCCTTCATGTTCGTAAACCATCGGTGCTTTGCTATGTATCGCGATCGCATTTCAGCAACAAGGAAAAGGTGAGATAATGCGGGTGGGATGTAGAGCGGTACTTACGGCTGAAGTTCGCAATCCTCTATATATTGACCATGCACCTCCGGTCCGTGCCGAACAGCTGCATCGGTGATGGAGCGAGCACCGATCTCCGCGCGGCGGCCTAGAATTCGCCTGGGGATAGACACTATCGTCTCGGCCCAAGTACCACCTGGAACATGCCCGAGACCCGTGTCATAGCACCAGCCCGGGTTCGGCAGCGTAACGACAGCGACCGACGCAGGGACCCGTCTCGCCAGCTCCGTTACGAATAGCTGGGCAAGGAGCTTAGACGTAGGATAGCGGTCAAGACTGAAATTCTCCTGCTTGTCTAGAGCAGCCAGGAGCGGCGTGGACTTCCTTTCCTTGAACGTGGCCCAAGACGCCGTGTCGGACGACACGATAACCAGGCGACCGGGATGCTCGGGCGAGTTTTTGGCCTTCAGAACGGGAAGGAGCAGGATGGTGAGTAGGGCTGTAGATAGGACGTTGACTTGGATACTCTCCTCGTGGCCGGTCGACGGGGTCACGTCAAAGAATTGCTTTGATACGCCCGCGTTTAGCACCACGATGTCGATGCGTTCGAGGGTCTTTGTGCGCTCGGCAAATGCGGCGATGCTGTCGTAATACTGAAGATCCAGTTTCCACACCTCAATCGCGTCATCCGGGCGACCGCCGAGCAGATGCGTCTTTGCAACCTGTCCCTTGGCTTCGTCTCGCACGGCGACGATGAGCTTGCTTAGGCCTAGATCTAGAAGCTGGCGCGCACACTCGAGGCCGAGGCCGGTATTGGATCCGGTCACGATAGCTGTCTTCCCTCTAAGGTCGACGTTTTCTGGCAGCGTCGGTGTCACGAAGAACTGGCGCTTGAGGAAGCTTAGCATGCTAGCTCGCTTCTCGATATTAGTGAAGGTCGGGGCGGCCATGTTGAGGATAAACCACCAGCGCCGCGAAAGGCGAGACTAAAATGCACCGAGCAAAGGTAACGGATGCTGCAAGTTGAGAATATTCTCGTTAAAGCGCAAGGGAGGGGTCGGGATGTTGCGGCGCTGTGGAAAGCGAAACCCGCTCCCTTTGAACAGGGACTTCAGGACCAACAAGCAACACAGGTAACCAACAGGGGGAGGCAAATCGGTAACAAGATGGTAAATGTCAGGTTGTTACACACGATGACTAATATTTTCGACTATTTCGACTACATACTTAATGGCCATCCTTTGTCGTATATAAAATCCAACCTTGCCTCATATATTAGACAGGCACTTACTTGATATCTATTTGTAGTCTCAGGCTCCCTCATAGCCAAATTGTCCCATGCTAACGGCGGTATCTAGATACGATACACAGCGTCTGTTCTCAACAGCTCCAGGCCATCAGTAAAAAGGCAACGATCAAATAATGCTGTCTTTAGATTGATCACTGCTACACGGCATAGGTCATTCAAGTGTTGCGGGCTATTCAATATGTACAAGGCATGAAGTATATACAAAAATAGTCGAATCACTGAAGCCAAGACACATCTCATCACCGACCTGATATTTTCTTGGTGCGGGTATCTTCGAACCCCTGGCTGAAGCTGTTTACGTTTACAGCATGATTCAAAGCAGAAGTGACATACACAGGCATTTCAAGGTAGATTTTATTATCGTTTCGTCTAGGTATATGAGCTAAATTACCTAAGTGTTTCCTGGAGGTTCTGTAGACTCAACTTGATTCGATAACAGTAAATAGTAACAGTTCATGAGCTTTCGGGTACCAAAAATATTTCCCTTCCCCTATGCATAGACCCGACGCCAATAGCGTGGATTTCGGTGTAAGCCATGAGCTCAGGTCGTAAGGAGGCTGAGCCCACGATAAGTTGCGTGATGTTGGGCTTCGATACGCTGAAATCGAGGGTAACGATGGCGCTTGGCTTTTCTTGCTAGTTTACTGACAAAGACGAACTCGAACCTGAGAAATTCACCGGACGAGCCAGTAGCCGGCTCAGGAGAGGGGCGTGAGGTTGTAAATCATATGCACCAACAGTTGGAAAATTCTTCTCCTTTTGATTGATCCGGATTACATTCGACAACTCAACTTCCTGTATACTTGCCTGTAATTATATGTTTGCTCCAGATGTGATTTTATTCTCTTGTCTGTAATATTGGTGTAAAGAGTGGAAAAGGGGTCAACTTCTGCTACCTACCAAGCATCATTGAGTAGACTAAAACATACAAATACTACCACTAGAAGCAGTAGGGAGCACGTAGTATTTAGGCACATAGTAGAGTATTCTTCACGAAGTAACTTATGGTATAGAAGAAGCGAGGGAGAAGTGAAATAAATCAGCACCATTGATGGAATCTTAATAAGATATGGATCGATTCAAGTCCACGATGTACCTAGCTTGACTATTCTTTGCTTCGTAAATTGTCTATCATATTCACCATTATTATTTACCACATCATAAGGAAGGGGTAACGGGAATCCTAGGTAGGGACTTGGGCAATATTCTTTACGATGTGCGCTCTTACGCTGAGCTTTCGCCTGTAGATTCAGCAAAGTCCACTGAAAGGTGTATGCAGGTTGGTACCTAGGTAATCAAATTAATAAATTAAATAACCCTCACCCTTCTGTCTGGCAGAATCGTGTATCCAAATCTGTAGCGTCAAAAAGAATGGGCTCTAAAGACTGCGTCTTGGAAATGTTAACCAGGTACTAGGCAATGATGTGCCTCCTTGTACACGATACTGGTTAAATTTCTTACATGGGCCCCTATATAAAGTCGCGTAGGTAGGCGTGTTGGTGTCTCAAGTACCTGTCTGTAAGTACCAATAAAGTAGAATAAAGGTGCTTGTGAACATAAATGCTTGTACCTTGGTGATATGCATTCTGTGATTCTCCATTCTTACCTACATATGTAGGCAACGACGTGCTCAGCATATGGAGGTCACTACAGCACAGGTGGCCGGCGTAATCAGCCCATTTGCTTCACTAACGTGTCGGCGTACCTACCTGGCCATTGTTGATTCTGCACGCGTGGCATCGAATCTTCCAGGCACAGGTGCAGCAGTAAACCTCTGGCGCGACTGCGGTATCCAGAGTGATTCTCGTCCGTAGAGCAGGAAGCTGCCCCATAAGTTAGTTCATGCAACCTAAAACCTAATTTTAGAAAATTTACTGATTTGAGAGGGCAACCGGCGGAAGGTACAGCAGGTACGGCGTGTTATTCGGCTGTTGCTTAGGAAGCTCCGAAGAATCACCCGTGCCACGCTGAACGCGAACTTCTTTGCATAAATAATTCCACCCGTTCCCCAGCTCTCTCATTTTCCTGTCCACGTCAAGTTTTTTCTTCTTCTCACCCGCCTTTGCGATCCGAGCCTCAAGTCTACTTTACGTTCGCACATTTTGCTTGAAGAAATTCAAAGCTTCAAAGACTTCTTCGATCACCATTCACTGCAGCTATTCTCTCTCTTTCTTTGGAAACTTGATTTCCCTGCTCAACGCTGCTTGTACAATCATATTGGCACCGTCTCTTGTGACCGCCGCCTATTGTCGACGCCTCCTACAATCATCGCCGTCTGCTGCCGCTGCCGCCCACTAGTGACGTCTGTTACTACCGCCGTCTGTTGTCAACGTCGTCTAGTATCACCGCCGTCTACTGTCTCCTACGTCTACCGTCTCCTACGTCTACTATACTCAACGTCTACTGTACTCGACGTCTACTGTACTCGACGTCTACTGTACTCGACGTCTACTGTACTCGACGTCTACTATTTCCGTCGTCTACTATTTCCGACGTCTACTTTTTTCGACGCCCCCTCCATCTCCGCTCTGCCGAGAAGCCTCATCGCTCCCCCAGCCCCGTCACCGCCGAGACACATCGCGACACACAACCCTAATCAGCTCTAGGGTTTCTTTATTTATTTCTGCAAAGGTAAAACACTGATTTGAGTTTTTCTCCCAATTTCCTTTTCCTTTTTTCCCCACCCCAAATCATCTTCACACTTCTGCAACCCACACCATCATTACCCATCTCCTACTGTAACACTACCTACCCCTTTCTATTACAGCAAAACACTTCTCCCAGCACAGTTCTTTTGAGTAGAATCTCAAAAGAATTTGTGCCTACATATTCTTTTGAGATTCTACTCGAAACTACTCATCAGTCCCTCGCACCCCTTCTTCATCAATTTCTTTGTTCTCCCACCCTCATCATCAAGTTGCCTCGCACACAACACATGCTCCTGGAACGCTTGAGAATAACCAGTCTTCGGTACATCTCAATTGCGACCTCCAGTAGGCATTAAATTTGCCTTTTTATTGATTTATTATTTTGGCCCCTACATTGCCATTAGGCAGCCCTGAACAATACACCTAATAGGAGTCTTGCCTCTTCTACTTTCTAATGTGTTATCTTACACCTAACATGTGTAACCTTGCACATTTCTCGCACATGTAACGTGCTATCTTACGCGTTAAATTTCGACGCTTGACGCTGACATTTTAGAAGACACGACTAGAATGGCTGAAGTCGAGTTTTTGCTCGCCTCCAACTGGGTCCTCCTCCCAGGAGGAGTGCAGGAGTTCTTTAACGAGCTCCAGGAGCACCCCAAGGTATGTCTTATTCTTGAGTCGGTGGTGACTTATTTTCTTCCCACTACCGCTTCAAGTATGTCAACTTATACTAACCTAATGATAGGCGGCTAAGGTCAAGGCGGCCTACGACGTGACCGCTGCCTCGATCAAGCTCAAATGCTTGATCTCCGACGAGGCGGCGGTCATGGCCGTAGGCCAGGCCACCTTGGACAAGCTCGTCCGACGAGAGCTTGCCAATGGCTGGGTAAGTTCTTTCTACATATACTACAATCTTTTTCTTTTGGAATGGTGTCTCATGCGTGTATAGGAGTCTGGCAAGAAAATAGCCAAGGCCTGGGACCAAGCCACGGCTAGCGAGCAATACAAGGAGGCTTCCGCCCTTGTATTCTCCCCCCCGGAGATCCTGCGCTCCTCATACCGAGCCGCATGGATCATTCCGGGGGAGCTAGCTGACAAGAACATCTTCTTGGCCCACCTTGTGCCGTACGAAGCCATGGCGAACCTCCAGCAGCTCACTGGCTGCACCCTCAGGGCGAGTGCCGATGGACATGTAATGTACATCGGTGCCGACTCGTCGGAGGGCATCTCTAGAGCTCAAGACAAGCTCAACGCTGTGGCGGAGCACGTGGTAAGCTTTCTTTTCATTGCTGCATCCCTATGATACATGACATAAACTAACCTGATATTAGGCACGATACCCTCAAAGCGATACTCGCTGCGAGACCTTCATCTACGCCGAAGACCAGCAAGATGGCAAGGCTGCGTTCTCCTATTTGGAACACGGCCCTCGCGCCCACCTGACAACGTTGTTCCTTGACCGTGTCAAGTATAACACTGAAGCCGGTTATAACATGTATAGCACGCTCTTCGAGGAGGGAGTGGTCGTCAGCCTCTGTGATGACGGCTGTAACAAGCTCATCCGTCCAAAGGGCGTCGTGCCGGCGACCACTTCGAAGGATCAAGACGAGCCGTATAGCGCATTTCCTGGTAACTGGACATACAATCCCAAAGAAGGACAAGACGATGGCTCCAGCGCAGCCCATGACTCTGTTCCATCGGGTCCGGACCAAATGGTCGCCTCATGGGTGACTTGTCTTCCCCAGCCAGAGCAGATGTTGCCGCACGGGGACAAGAGTGCACGAGATATTCGGAGTGAAGGCTCCAAGCAGCTAGCACAGCAGATTCTTCCCAACATTCCGATCAGCTTTGAGTGGCCCCCCTCTCAACCACAACTCCAAACCGACGTGGTTCAACCTGTCTCATATGACCCCAGCCAGCCGCGTCGCTCGAAGCCTGTCAATCACCCCCCGGCCGCTATTCAGAACCAGGTGACGACGCAATCCAATGTGCTGCCCCATCTCTGGCACGCGGAGCCCTCTTTTGGGAAGACCATTGAAGCCTCAGTGCCGTCTGAAGATACCCGTAAGGGTTCAGAGAAGAAGCCTGAGCCCGACGCCATGGTCGAGGTAGTTACTGTGCTGAGGGATGGAGTAGTACCCACGCTGAAGGCACTGGTCGATGAGATCAAGTCCCTGTCGCTTCGGATCCCTTCAGAAGAGAAGTCATCTATGAACCCGACGATGAAGCAGGGGGCACGCAAAAAGGGCCGTGTGAATTACAACTACAAGACATCTCGAACTACTAAGCGCACAAAGCCAGCTCCAACGGTGGTTCAGCTCGTCCACCCTATGTTCGTCCATGCCATAAGCCAAAAACTTAGATCAATGGTAACAGGCCTTGAGATGTTTACTGGCGACCTATCCATCAAGGTCAATCTCGGGCGCCTCTGCCTAACGGAGATCAACAAAACCCTTATCTGGCACGAAGGACGTAACCTGCAGGGGCATGCCAAGGCCATTCAGCAGGTGAAGAATACACTGGACGTGGATCTTGTCGACCCCAGAGATGTCATTTTCACGAAGATTCTCACCTCGAAAGGAGCTGATGCGAACTACATTTCCCTGATGACAGATGGCTCTGGAAAGAAGGTTTGGTCGGGTTATCGGCGACGAACAGTGTACGAAATCGTCTGCCTTGCAATGACGAAATCGGATGAACATTTCAGATTCGTTATTGAGGTTGATGGGAACGATTTCAGCCACCGAATTCGCCATCTCTCTGACGAAGAGTGCTCTCTATTCGTTCATTGCCCCAAGCGCTCTTGGGACTTTGAGATTACCCTATCCAAGTCTCCACGTCTAGGTGGAGATTACGAAGCTTTTGCTAAGGACCTCGTAAACCATATGCGTGTCGTGTGAGTAAATCCCTTCCACTTCCCTTTCTCGTTCCTTTACCAGTCCCTTTACTGACCTTTCCAATAGACCTCAGAAGTCTGGAGTGCCCAATCTGGAGCTCGTTTTCAAGAAGGCGTACAAGGTTGAGATGCTACTTACTAGAACGGTCAACATTGCATCGTACCAGAGAAACGAAGCTCCCCGTGATCCAGCCATGCTGCACATCCGCGAAGTGCACGACATGTGGCCGGTTGATGTGACGGAGTCCGACGCTAAGGTAAACGTTACTGTCGCGCCATATCCTGGAGTCGCGGAACTTGGACAGTTGTCCAAGTGGTATGAGGTCTCGATGCAATGCAAGAAGATCAACCATGCCTTGAACGAGAACCGAGCACTCGCATTTGGCGACAAAGCTAGCTGGTCTCCGGACCAGCTCATGGACGACAAGGCTTTTGACTCGCTCGTCCGATCTGCGGCTCGCATGGTTCGAGAGATCGACGGGGTCGGCTTCTGGGGAAACAACAACCAAGATGTCAATATACACCCCGTACCCAAGGTGAAGAGGGTGAAGGATGCGAAGATGGCGAAGAATGCGTCTTCTGACTCCTCTGATTCCCCTGCGTGGTGATTGAAGGACATGCCGTGGTCTTGGGAAGAAAGACTTGGTGGACGGGTCATGTTTTCTAACTTTGATTCCCTGATTCCCCGACTCCCTGTTTACCCCGATTCTCTATCTCTGGTTCCGTCTCTAACCCCCTCTTTGGTTCTTCTATATCTCACTGGCTCAGTGCCTCTCTGGTTCTGTCTCTCGGTCGTGTCTCTCGGTTCTGTCTCTCGGTTATCTCTCTGTTCCCTGTATCCTCGTCTTCGATTTCTTTAGCTTCTTCTTGCATGATATCCTAGACGAGGCAGGGTAGCAAGACCAAAACGAATTGCTAGATAGCTAATCGATAATGGTTCTTGCATCTAAGGTTGCTTTTCGTAATGTGACTTTAGAACTTATGCATCGTGATGTAAATACGTAAGCTCGGAAGACGTACGGAAATGCGTTTCTCATTTGGTTCAACACAGAGGGGATCATGGCTCTGCTTACGCATCTATAGAAACAGATGGAGAGATACTCTGGACTGCAAAGCTGCTCTCACCTTCTTTATATCTTAGGTATTTATATACATCTCTACGTGTAACCTCTAAATAAGCTGATATCCGAATCACAGGTAAAGAGTTACGTGACGAAAGACAACACTGATATACCACAAAATAAGTTTGGGGAAAATTGAAGTTGCTATTTCGATATCGACTTGACGATGCTGTCCGACTGGGTACACACTTCCAATTGGGGGGTATTTCTTTTCCCTACCTAGTAGTGGAAGTGCGACTATAGACATGCTAATCTCACTGTCATTCCTGATCATCTCGACACACATCCAGCCCACTCAGCCCCGTTTCTTCACTCGTTTCCTCCAAGCTCAACCTTTACTCTCTATATGGGGGATAGCTTAGCTAACGAGATCGCGGCTGGCTTACCAGCGGAGATTCAACCACCCGTCTCCTCCTCCATCCCTCTTCTCCCTGTTGTTTTCGTTATCACATCCTCGCGGCATCCTACTAGTCATAGCGATAGTCGTAGCAGCGGTAGTCGTCCGG
>JAOWAP010004199.1:0-13904 GCA_028565235.1 Hypoxylon lenormandii
CTAGCCATGAAAGGAAGAAAGTGGGTGCTGTGGGGGGGTTTAACGTTTACCATCCCGGTGGGTTGTATGAGACTCGGACTTAAGGTAGGGGTACATTGTACCATTGCTCTCACGGTCCATACTGCCGCCAATGCCTCTCTGCTGTGCCGCTGGCGACCCCTTGTTACGAGACCCGAGCCATCCCCGACAAGACGTTGATACTGTCGGGTGGACAATATTTCGCGGCTGGTACTTACACGAGGATCGGCGAGTATTTGCTACATTTTTGTCTTCCTGACAGTGTCGTCTCGCATGCGTGCAGTCTGTATCGAGTGTACACCGTAGCGTGGCTAACTGCTAATATATCGTAGCGGGAAAATATGGAGGTAGAATCATGTCAAGGGCTTCATATAAGAACCCCTCAAATCCCCATCCATCCATCCATCTATCCCATCCCATCTGCCCGTCCTGATTCAGGGGCCAACACGGGTCAGCATATCTCATCCTTACCAGTTCGCTATCCTAACGCATCACGCGAATACAAGCAGCTATTACGGCACATAACCGAGAATAAAGGCAGTGACGCTGTCGCGCAAGGGGCTACCGATCTTACCCATGGTCACAGAGGCATTTTACCATCTAGACTTCATCCTCGATTGGTTTAACGTCATGATGGTCTACCGCAAAGCAGTATCCTACGCCTCCCAGGGGGCACGAGACGTAGCAAGCTGTCCGCTGCCGTAATACTAGTTACATAGGGGCTTCAGAAACCATCCCCCAGCCTCTTGGGCGTACCATGTCAAGATTTGACTACCTTAACTAGGACTTCCCAAGTCTCACCTTCGACGGAGGGAATAGCCTCTAAAATCCTTTTTGCTGGGTTCCTCATTGCTTATCCGCCCCGATATGCGACCAGCGATGCAGCTAAGGGTTCATCCTGTGGCGCTAAAAGTCTCACTGAAGGTAGGTACACGCCCCGCGTAACCGGGTATCATAGATGGCTCGCTGTTTAACGAAAACCGCCAACTTCAGTCAGTATCTCGATTTCCGACCCAATTGGAACGGAACTTATAACCTGATCTCTCCTTGGTTTTATGGGAACTTCTTGAGGCCTTCCTCTCGAGCCATCGACCATGAAATAGTAGGCTGGCACTCCTCTTGGATGCAGCAAAGAAGACGCCTACGGCATCAAGTCCCGATCTCTCCCGACCCCTAAGACCACCTGAAGCATCGATTCGTCTCCGTTTGACCGATTTATTCACATCGCATAGGAAAACGTCCGACCGACGAGCCAAGTCTTTCGATCCACTCGTTCAAGAGGAATCCAATCCTGTTACGGTTATAAACACCCTCCTTGGTTACCTTCGCGAGCTTATCATAGCTGACCTTCGTATGCCAACCTTGGCTCTTCATGCCGACAGGCTTTACAATAGCGAGTGTCGGTGCGTAAAGAACGGAGGTCAGGAAGAAGGCCGTCTGCAATCGAGTAGCGCGAGATGATCATCCTTCGTATACACAAGTTCGACGGGACAGCCTACAGCAGGGATTTTGTGCGCTACCTTTCCTCATCGGTAACAGAATGAGTCTAGATGCCAAATCCCGATTCATCCATGCCCCTGAGACCGTTCCAAACGCCGACTCCAGCGAACTAATATTTCTTCCCGGACGAACCAAAACTCGTACCTGTCGAGAATCGGAGCCTCATTTTTCGAGATCGGTCATGCTCGTCTCTCCGAAAATGCTTAGATACCTGGAGAAGTCCACCATCCTCGCCACTCCTCGCCGCTGTAGCCTTTCCGTCACAATACAAGCCAATTACCGGCACTCTGGCGTGGCATTCCGCAGGGCGTGGTGGGCACGGCATTCATCGACATCTGTGATTCTGTGGGGGAGGCTATGCGCATCGGCACCTTGGCATGGGTGGCTTTGGCCGGCATATTCTCGACTTCTTGTCCCTCGAAGCAATTCTCCGTAGCGAAACTCACCACCGAGCCCAGATTCAACTGTTCCGATGCCCCTTTCGTGTCAACGGGGAATTCCTCATTCACTCTGATTGTGACCTGACGTGGAGATCCAGGCCGTGTCGAGCTTAGGCTGCCAGACAGCTTCCAGCCACCCCCGGCCTCCAATCTCAACTTCCTCTGAAGCCATCGACTCTGACGCCTCCTCAACGGGACAACTGCCCGTCTACCAGTCCTCGGCCTCGTAGCCATTCTGTTATAAACAGCAGTTCCGATTTCGAATCTCGCCGTCTCTTCTAAATCCAATACGCACAATTCATAGCTCCACACACATCCATCAGCGCGTTCAGAGCTCCCAACGTCCAGAAACCCTTTTGCCGTGCCAAGTCACCCTACTCTCGAGGCTCCTGTGATCTTTGGCACAATCACAGAGCCACCACTTGCGACGACCAAGACATTCAGAGTCAACCGTACCTAGTCAGCATCCTTGCCTAACTGACCCAGAAGAGGGCTTATTTTCTACGGCCAGCACGAAATATTTACAATGGTACGTCTGTAGATCGGAAGCACCCAGTGTTGCCGGGGTAGCAGAGATACGAAATCTTTGGCTTCTCCGTCGAGGGTATGTCCATGGTTGGGAAAGTTGTCTTGTCTCTTTGGCGCCTGATGGTAAAAGAATAGCACATTTCCGATAAGTCTACGTCAAAGTCGAGCAACCCGCCCTAGATTCCCCCGTGCACGGCTTGTCGTCTACATTCAGGATTGCAGAAAAGACTGATTTTCATTTTCCATCAATGCCTATGTCTTGCCACTCCTAAGCAAGATGTCTTCCTCCGCGACATTAATACTGATATACGCCGTAAGAGATTTCGCCGCCAATCTATGACATTTCTCAGGGTCCCTTGACCACTTGGGTGGCATCGCAGGTCTATTGGGAGATGGGACAGACCAGTAGGGGAGGCAAGAAGTCATCTATTCTCAGTTCCTCGTGTAAAGCTGTGTACGGCTAAGGTCGGGTTCGTAGCTCTTTGCGCAACAACATGACTGCTACCCCTATCATAGAATTGGCTTCGTGACGCTACTGCTGGCGGTGCCCACCAATACTGTTAACGCCGACGCTTCCCGTAAGATCCACGCCCACGTAGTGCGTCTCCTGTATGTACTAGAAACCTGTTAGCAGAAGCCTTGACATCCAGTACATCCATTCCTGTCATGTCCAGTTGCACGCCCATCCGAGGTATGTACGTGAAGTTTGCGTTACCACGAAGGATTTTCAGTAAGCACACTGCTCGGAAGCTAAACACGCAATTGACGGACAGTCTTCCATGCTCTTCGTATTCTTCCTCGGCCTAGACCTCCGAAGCGGCTAACACCTTTGGCCTGTCTAATACCTAGTCTTTCGTCGGCTTGCGGAATCAGGCCGTGCATATGGAATACGTGGTATCTTTGCCGCTCATTTACCTGCTGCCCCGGAAGCTTGCTTTAATCGTGCTCTCTGCGTGTCTTGCTTGCCCATGTTCCATCACCTGGGCTCCTTGTCATTGAGCCTCTTGTTCAAATAGCTCGATGCCATGCAAATCAAGCTGAGCTCCCAATGAAGTCGGGACACGATGCTGATAATGGCCTAAGCTTCTCTGGCGACCTACGATCCTCATCATGATAGAGTTCCTATGTTCCGAGCATCTTAGCATCGAGGCATCAGCTTACGTGCCCCGGCGGCCGCGCACATCAACAACGGCGTCCCGATTTCCACCAGCAGGCATGAATTGGGTTGCCACGCCTACGAACTCAAGCGCTTGATAGGAGCGAGAGAACATGTCCAGGTTCTCGTATCCGCGGGCCTTTCAGAGACTTTCTTACCTTTGCTACTGCTTCTGTCTTGGAATCATGACGGACCTAGGCACTATGCTTCGTTGCCGTTCCCGACAAGAAGAGTGGGCGGGCGCCGTCGAGGCATCTTGTACCCCGTGTTGGTCTCTTAATCACTATCCGTAGCTGTCCTTAGAGATGTTGCGGTTTTGTGCTGGATGGCGCTGATGAAGTCAAAATGATACGTGATGCCGTCTAGCGGTGGATCTCCACTAGAATGAGTTGTCCGACGAACGGCTCATAGGCTCGATAACAGCTAAGTTGCTATACGCTCGTCCTGCGCCGAGGTATACTTCTGAGGTTCTCATAATTGCCGTGCCGTCCTCGGCCGCCGCCGAGGAGACGAATAAAGGCGCGAAGTCGGCCATCATCGACGTGATCGATGAGCCGCAGGAATAGCACATCGTGGACATCTTGCGCCCGCCTAAGCCCTTTTGGTTCGACTCAGGTTTCATGAAGCCGTGACCCTGCTTCTGTTGACCTTGGACCTTTCCCCAGGGGTCGTGAGTGACAGGCCATCGTCGTCGATTGACGAGGGTGCGAGGGTGCGAGGTTGACGAATTGCTGGCAATTGATTGTCAGCTTGTCGGTGTTGAACCCATTCACTACGAACCTACGTACCTGTTACCCTGGCTACTGGGTGTTAGGACCTTAGCTCTTACTACTTGGGTAGGTTTACGGTCTTGTTGGTCACTCTTAGGGCCTAAATGAGAGTCACGAGATCCTCATGGCCCGAATAGGCGGCTAACTGGCCTGGATAGTGGTACAAGGCTTATTGGTATTAAGGAAGGGGTGAACTTGGAAGCTAGGCCTCTTGGCGTATAGGTCCCTCTATCCTGACCTCCTGTATATACATGGGACTTAGTAGCCCCCTCGGTTCATAACCCTTGACCGGCCCGAGGGCCCTGGCAACAGTGAAGCTACCACATGTCTGTCAAAGGTGAGGTTATAATGACTAGAGAGGTTCTCAGCTTGCTGGTAGTTCATATTAAGGTTTCGACTTAAAATACAACAGAAACGAGCCTCTTGTCACAAGACCATGAAAACTTAATTCTATGTTCATTAAGTACATATAGTCGTCGATCGAGCCATTGTCGTCTATGTTATGGCCGATCAACGATAAGCTTGCAGAGGGGGGCAGCATTGCCTTGAGAGACCCGAGGACGGACATGATTATACACGTCTTATGAGGTTGGAAGCAACTATGTTGCTGCACTAAGAGCTATACACCTGAAGCTGTACCAAGCTCCACGTGTATACAAGAAGCCAGGATAAAGAAGCCCAGGAACCAAGTGGTCTATCTCCAATGCTATCCCTTTCCTCGTACCGGCGAACCCGTAGCCCCTATCTGGGAGATGGGGTACTTAGCAGACCTGTCACCCTACGCGACAAAAGCTTAGATATTCAGAAACCTACAAGAACTCGCTGCGTGATCTCTAGACCGCTAATAACGACATTGTATCCGCAGTGAACTTAAGCTACGTGCTAACGTTTGTGCATATATGTTATGAAATTGATGCACGGGATCAGCAACCAGTCAAGTTCTATAGGGATGGCCTAGGTATAAAGATTTTAACCATCTACGTGGAATCCTAGGCCTACCTGATCCATCTCCGAGTGGATAGTAAGATTCTTGCCGTTGAACTTGATGCTCAATAGCACTATGAGAATGGTGCTGATCATGAAGCTTTTAGGGACTCTGCCAGCCCCGAGTTAGAGCCCGCCAGGGTTAGGAATTACGGGACTGAAAGCTCACCCGACTCTATATCCATAAGGGGCTCCAAGAAGATAGCCATCAAGCATGTATGTGCGCTATTGAACTGAGATACTAACCATTGGCCGTATCGCAGACACGACCTCGACTACTAGGAAAGTGTCGTATAACGCAGCATTGGCGTAGGGGAGGATTAGTGGCCGTTCTTATCAACAGGTTCTGTGACCTTACAGGAAATCGTCTGATTTACAGAACGCATGACTGCCCATGACCCTGACAGGATCCAGTACCTGTAGCCCCCCAGCAATAGGCCTGCCTATTGTCCCAAGTTCCAACACGATATGTAGTTCAGCCCGTTGGTGACCTTAGCCTTTGGGAGGACAGATACAATAGACGCCGCCATATCCGTGGTAGTTGCAAGATGATAGGAGATTGAGGAATAAAGAGACAATGAGTTTACGGCAAAATCACATTGGGGTCACCGTCGAGAATAGGAATGGGAGCTAATCCAATCCGGAGTAAGCTAATCCAATCCGGAGTAAGCTAGGCGAGATAGTAGGCAAGGTCGAGCAGTTCCTTAGGCAGACTGTCCGCGAATTGCGGAGGGCTTGCGGTGAGGTTGCTCGTGTGTTGTCATCGTGGATAGGAATGCGATCCGCTCCGATCCGGGACTGCAGCGTCACCCTATACTAGGCGACCCCCCCTTGCAAAACTACGTACCTGGGAGGTATCTGTCTCGTCTGGCCTCCGTGATGAGAACGAGTACGCTTGCGGGACGGCGGTGTCTAAGAGCATCCATATGCCGTAACTTTCGACGTCTTTACGATACTTGACGTAACTCCAGTATCCGTTCTTTAGTTGGTGAAGGGCTGCACACGAAGACTACGGCTCGCCCTACAACTGATAGTGCCGTGAGGCAATTTCAACTCGATTCTCCCCTACCTACTCGACAGAGATAAGTATCGTCAACTCTCTGACCCTACTCCTTCAGAAATAATACTCCTATCTCTTCAACACGTTACAACATACACGCCTATCACGGTCGGAAGCATGTCGACGGGAGCTATTTGGCAATTGCGATGGTGAAACTGGAATACCAGCCGTAGATTTGAGAATACGTATTATCTGGTGTATGTTACGGGCGGCCCGGCCGGGCACCCGATAGGACATTGCCTCCTGTATACACCTAGCGCTGGGAATGCACGTGGGGGTGTACTTGTATAGACCTTTACCCCTGAACTATGCTCGATCTGTCGCCCGCTAGCATTTCAGCTCCTACGCAAACACGCTCTCAGCAGAGCCATTTGTGAAGGAAACCTTCGGTCTACCGGATTACGAGCCGGTTACCATCGACTTCGGTCACGATCACGGCCGCGTAGTATCTCAAACATACCCAAGTATGTTTCCCACTGCCGATTTAGCAGTGGTTGATCTTGATACGTAGAAATTCTCAAGAGGTATAGTCCCGCCGCTATTATCCCTCTCGATAAACTCCCTTTTCTCGTCTACGAAATTACGCCTATCACATCGAGATTAATGTCCTTCTGGCGTGTAGCAGATACGGCTTAGCTGACCGCCATCTCTGAATATTGTTCTTCTAGCACAAAAGCATATCAAAGTACTGCATCCACTTGGCCATATCAATGCGCAGGTCCTATAAGATACATTCACTGGAAGAATCTTTCAAGAACACAATTTATATAGCTACAATAGGAGAAAATATATACCAGGCGCTAGAGTTCTTTTAATATAGGATCCATCAGGCATAACACTACATCCAATATTTTACATATTAATTCATTTCCTACACCCAAGTATATCTATTGGCACAGCGACGCGCAACATGTGCCACGAGGCCAAGCATGCAATGAGGAAACAGCCAAGTCGTTTCACGAAGAGCTATGAACCTAAGGGGGTATTAAGCCCCGTGTATATCCAAGATACCATCTCGTACCAGGGGATAGGGTGGCTAGCAGGTTTATAAAGCTACCTGGTTTGTAATGGCTAAGACTCTGACAAGCTGGCGGCTAATCTTGAATTACGTGCTGGAATCAGATGCCACTTGGGGAATTTCTACCAAAGCTCCGAGCCCAAGCCCCGACCGATTCGATAATCATGCTTGAATCACGCTTTGGGTAGGCCGACAGCTTTCGTTGGAGCTATTGCCTCATGTATTCGACAAGTTTGGAACAATGACGATAACGATATTCGCTCTTACTACGTCCCTTGACAGGAACCCACTCTCTTGTTCTTTCATGGTATGCACTTGGATATGTACTAAGACAAAGAGGGGACGACTTGACGTGTGCATTCTTTGCAGCGTTCTTGTTTGTGCTGCGTTGAGTCGGCCTGGGCTCGGTCGTACCGCGCGTCCTGTGTGAAGCAGACCGCATACCGCAAGGATCTTCCCAAAGGAGAAAATTGCAGCTCTAACTATACACTTTACGTCTCTGCGTTGGCCGGAACATGGAAAGAGGCAGAGGTCGAAGGTAAATTAAGTTGACGGACGTCCCTCGTGTTCTGGTTCGTTGATGAGCTATCCCAGAATTTGATGGTCTCTTGTTAATCAAGTCGATGATGGCTTATCTAGGTCGGCTGCTTGCTTTGCCTATTCACCTATGGAAAAGTATGATGGCGAATGAGGTTTCCGATTAGGCAACAAGTGCGCTGGTGAAAATTTGACCAGAGGGTGAGTTTCTGGTTATGCTCAGGGGGGACGCGTCGCTTCCCAAGTTCGGCATCGCATGCTCGCCGTGTCCTTCCTCGTTCCCCCGAATAATCCACGTGTGGTCTGTACTTAGCTTCGAGCGTGCGTTGCGCTCAAATGCCTTCATATGCATCTATTCGAGTCATCTAGCCCCAAATTTCACAGTCGAAGGGAAGGCTAAGCCAGGGCAGTAAACGTGATCGTACGACTGAAAGTGGTAAGTTTCCATACCGGGATGATACGTATGAGAGTTACGAAGGGAGGTATTGTCAAGCCGTCATCAGCTCCTAATGCGGAAGCAAAGTCGTCGCCTTAAGGAGGCCCGGAAAACCTAATAAAATCCTCAAGCCAACTACAACGCGATTTCGCGAATAGGGGTACTGTCACGAAGCCAACCATGCGACGAGAAAGCAACTATGTTGTTGCACGAAGAGCTATGAACCTAGGGAGCTACAATGTCTTACGTATATACAGGAGGTCAGGACAGAGGAATCCATATGCCAAGAAATCCAGCTTCCGAGCTCATCCCTTCCTCGATACTTATAAACCTGTAACCCCTATCTAGGCTCCTTGTCGTGGCCATGAGGTCCTCGTGACTCGTATCTGGGCCTAAAGGGTGAGCAACAGAACCGTAGCCCAGCCTAGGTGATGAGGGCTATGGTCCTGACAAATACAATGTCGTATCCCGAAAAAGCGGATACCGCAGAGGAGACTCAGGAGAACCTGGCTCATAGCGGACCGGACCATGATGCCGCTCGCCCAGGAAAGGGACCACGCCTATTCAGGCGTTATCCATATCTCGATAGCATGTAATTCTCTAATAGTCAGCTGTGTATACCCTCAATCCGAGGTATCCTGCATCATACCATCCTTTCATGGAATTGGCATCTAAATGCGAGTCTAGTATTCGCGGAGTGGTTGCCGCTTACTCAACGGTTTCATCGAGGCTTATGGACCAGCCTCGGCTCGATCTGTGTGCGGCGACTGACGACAACTTCTCCCTTCGCTCTGAGCCCCCCTCGTCTTCAGTCGTCATCCTAAGCCTGCCCGCCCGACTGCTTGCATAAACCCTAAGAGGAACCGCAGATGATGTCGCTTAGAGACTAGCTAGATAGTTCTTGCAACACACCCCGCCGGCGCTGCCTCTCTTTCTTTTGCGCAGTGACGGACTTGGAGGTTGACCTCGTCTCGGTTTCGCTAGTAAGCCGTTGGCGTCGTGGCATTGCAATGGAGAGGCTGCGTAATTACACCCCCTATTTAATATTGCCGGCAACGAAGGCTACACTATTACATTTGCGCTCCCTTCTTACACCGACAGCGATTGCTCCAACTAGCTAAGAGCCTAGTGTCAGTTGCGCTATTCCGTTCTCGTTACCGATGGTGACGATTCTAGATCTCCCCTTTCCTGGTAATGTATAGACGAAGTGTGAAGATAATAGCTCGCCTACATAGGAACTCAACATCGATAGCCACTTTGGAGTAGTCGTGCCGGTGTTTGGGCTAGTGAGGCCGTGGCCCTGGGGGAGAGTATCGAGAGCGACATTCGGACCGGATACGGGGCTTGCCGGCGTAGCGATATTCTTGCAGGGTGCGGGAGCTTTGCTGTCGAGCTTCGGACTTGGACTTCGAGAAGCAACACCACCAATATCGAAGCTGGAGCTGCGATAGCGAGGATCGGCTCTTATCAAGGAGAGCCAAGCGCGGAAATTGGGTAACGGAGCTACACTCGAATGCACCGAGGGCTGGAAAAGCGAGTGTCGAGTACGTCCACAATGCGGCGAGCTCGAGCATTCACGACCAAGCAGATTTACACCCCTGATGTCGCGTCAGAAGATTGGTAGTATCAATGACAATGAGCCGCATGTCAGTAACAACGAACGCTTGGCGACGGCCACGGGAATTGAAGACCATACCTGCACGCTCTATTACCAACTTGACGAGATCATCCGCGGCAACTCGCAGGGTCTAGTTGACGATCTATTTCGGCTTTATCTTTGCTAGATACCTAGTTTATATATCCGAGCGTGGTATCTCTCTAACCTGTAAAGTGAGCGATTCTTGAAAGCTACGAAACTCGAGGCTAGACATTAGACGGCCTAATCTAGCGTCGCAGGCAAACAAGCCGGCCCTTGGAAGAACTGAAAAGTGGTCGCCTCAAAGCCGTGGCCCGCGTTCTCTACCTGCCTGATTTCAGGGGCGTACTCCAGGGGGCTGTGTACTCGCGTATTTCTCGCCTTGCCAATCTCGCAGAGAGTACAAGCAATTCCAAGACGGCCAAGGGGGTCCGGAGCGAGCCCAAGGGAAAAATAAAGTAGACAGCAAGTGATATTAAGGCTCAGAATGACGAAAGCGTCAACTATTTACCGAGCTAGGTATCCACCTGGAAAGCTGCCGAGAAGAGGCTAAGGACGTCGAGGAAAGGAAGACGTTACGAGAGGCAGAATAAAAGGAGAGTGTGAAGCACGAGCCTGTCACGAGACCGTCCAAACGATGAGGGAAATACGACGTTGTTGTACGAAGAGCTGTGGACCTAACAGCTACAAACGTCTTCGTATATACAGGAAGAGCAGACAAAGAAGCCTGTTGGGTAAGGGAGCCTCTGATACCCCTGGTGGTACAAGCGCTCGGTATCACCATCCCCAGAGACCACGATGCCTTCTTCCGGATCGTAAGGGCGCTAAGGTAATCCCAAGGGCCTGATACCTTCCAGATAGTCAGGGCTAGGTTTGTGTGTTCAAACCTACGTTCCGACAGAGCCTAAGGCGAGCAAATCTCGAAAGTACTCTTAACATGAATGCTGGCTCTGGAAGAAAACGCCTAACACTCTACACAAATGCTAACCATCGTCCTGCTTGGACAGCCATCGCCATGCTCGGATACCAATCTCAGTTTTCAAGTCTCTCCAAGGTTCCGACCTGTTGTTCCGGAACCCCCGTGAAGACAGAATTGTTTACATCCAGATATCCATATAGACATACAATACATCTACGGCACAGCGACGCGCAACCAGGGCGCATAGGACGCCTGGGTTGCTCGAAAGGAGACGGAGCCAGAGTTTCGCCTAGCATACGAAATCCGTCGCTGTTCCTACTCGTACGAAGTATTGCCATACATTTCCCTAGCTAGCGGTGCCAGCCTAGTTAATCCGATCTAGCTTGCTTCAGGAAACCCCCTTCCTCGAGCCCACCTATTCTAACGTCTCGGAAACCACCCTATCGCCGCCCGGCGAGCCTTAAAGAGGGGTGAAGAAACCTAAGAGATCGGATGGTTAAGTAGTTCACGGTGGAATTCAAATGGTCCTCCTGAGGATTATTACTCTTGTCGGAGACGAGCACATGGTGTCATGAGGCTAGCCATGCGATAGGGAAGTAACTCTCGTTTCGCGAAAAGCTACCAATCTAAGGGGCTACCAAGCTCCCGGCATATATAAGAGGCCGGAAAAAAGGGGCCTATCACCTATACCACCCTTCTGTGTCAGCAGACCCCTTGCCCTATCCCTGTGATAGGGTTACTGATAGACCTGTGACCCTACTCGGGGGGTAGGGGCTAGTATTCTGACAGAACAGGTCAATAGAAAGACCACGAATAAAAGGTCTCACTCTTAGCCTTACGTATATCCAGAGCTGGTAACTTTTAGGTTCACGGCTCCTCGCGTAAAGTAGCTGCCGCTAAAAATTGATCGATTTTCATCTCAGCAATTATCACCACCCGCTATAAGGGTTTCCTCGTGGTAACGAAACGGAGTAGACGTCGGATACGCTAGCGGGAACTACTCGCAGGATCCGGACGAGACTCAAGCCCATGTCAATGACCACCCGCTCCACGACGGTCAAGGTAGGCAACGTAATACAAGGACGACGAGTGGAATAGGTCATAGTGAGCGGCCGCGGAACCTTGCCAGGAAGCGGACCTGGATCCGGCGGGTTCAACTTGCTATATGAGCTCGATACATTTAGCGGCATTCGCACAAACCAAGGAAACCAGGATAATACACCTCCTTATGGCTCCCAAGGCCGTAAACCTGATACTCACCTATGCCACGAACATCTAGATTCGCAAATGTCACTGACTGTGCAGGTTTCAAATACTATGTCAGGCGTAGGAATTACTCTATAGCAGGTAGGTATATGGCCATCCACGTTCATCAAAAGGTCTAGATTTCCACTTATACTTTAGCAGTTCATCCATATGGTCTCCCAATGATGTTGAAAATGTGTCCTTGGACGCCAAAGCGGTTATAAGTGCCAAGGAGATGGTGTCAAGTCCAGTGCGGACAGACAAGTGACCGCCACTCAGAGCTGCAATCCACCACACTAATACACGGCTCTTTTCGAAGGTATATGGGTTATAGTAAATCATATATGGCTTAATGAGCCGCATACATGCATATATACCATGTACCATCGAAAAGAACCGTGTATTAGTGTAGTGGATTGCAGCTCTGCCGGCGCCACTAGTCACGATAGCTTCAAAATCTTATTGTAATAAGGCTCCATAAATACCATTTCCATTCTCGAAGGCTTCCTAGCCTTATAACGGCTTCCTCATACCTATCACATGAGCTCAACCCCTGGCCTCTGCACGTGTACGCTCCGGCCCAACTCACACAACACACAACACAAGCCTACACAGGCAACACCCGGATGAGAGGGTATTATGGGCATCCACGCTCAAGGGTACTGCTCGAAAGCGCCATAACGACGAAAGGCTTGTGGATTGTCCGTGACACCGGTTAGGGCGCTCGCAGCGTATGGCTTGTGTTTCGAACGATCGAAGCATTGAGGCTTTGACGAAGGCTCGCAGATGGCTAGGTTTGGAGCCTTCGAGGCTACGAAATAAGTCTCGACACATAACGGTTGGGAGCGGAATCTATCTGTTGGCAGGTTAATCATGTGGTAGGGTAAGTACCTATGTTGTTGACCGAAGAGCTATGAGTCTAGCTGCTGTTAGCTCTGAGTTTACGTAAGTGATGAGAAGTAACGAGACTCTCCCATTCTTTGTACTCGAGTGATCTGCCATACCTCTTATAGGTCATGTTATCCTTTCCCCTCTTTAAGTGCTACTCGTTTTCGAGATACTCCGTCCAATGAACCTATATGATAGGGTGCGAGAGGTGTTATCTGTTCCCCAGTGGGGGTTCTAAGAGGGGGCTAGGTGGCTTGGCCTGTTGCGTTGGTTAGCGAGCGACGGCCATTATTCCGGCCTACACTTGAGGCGTGCTATTTAACTTCGTACATGAGAACTTAAACAGAGCTCCTGCCAGATTCTCGCCTGGCTGGATATTAAGAAGGAAATTGAGCTTGATGCGATTAACAAGAGTTGCCGTAGTATATCGTAGGTAGGTCCATTGTGTCGAGGATATGAGGCGCAGCGCCTTAAACTAAGAGAAACTTGCCGGAAATGATACAAGCAATGGCTGACGCGCCCCCGTAAAGGGGGCACTGCGCATTAACTAGGGAATGTGCAGAAGTCGGGACTTGCTCCGAGGTACTTCCGAATTGGAGGGGTATCCATACAAAATTGAAGTAGCCTTCATTAAGAGGATAGGTTCATTAAGGGAATATAACATGCAATATTGAAAGTTGTCTCTCAAGTCTCAATCTTCCACCAACCTTGGCATAATGCAACTAGATTTATTAAATTCTCCGTATAAAGAGCTTCAAAATCATATCTT
>JAOWAP010004210.1:0-28530 GCA_028565235.1 Hypoxylon lenormandii
GGGTCACGCCGTTCGGCGGCCACTACTGGAACACGTGGCAGGACGAGCTGTGGTGGTTCGGCGTCAAGGCGCTGTGGAAGCCCAAGCCGTTCACGGAGCGGACCGGGCGGTCGTAACACGCTAGCTACCTAGGCATTCCCCGTAACGTACGTAGAGAAAGAATCTCGTCATGTTGGACTGATAGCATACGATCCCGCCGTGTTATATTCGCTAGTTCCCTCCGTAGTCGAATGTTTTATCGGCCTACTCACGAAAGATGCAATTTCATCTCTTCTAGGAGGCGATTGGCGTTTTCCGAGCCGAATATTTACGGCTCCTCCTTGCATGTGGTAAGATTGCGCCGTGCTCCAGGTGTTGGTCACACCACGTTGGAAGACCAAAGGCGAAAGGTGGGCCGACCGCGAATAGCAAACACGCCAGCGCTTGTATTATTCTATAGTAGCGTGTACCGGATTCAGAACCTTGCGGGAAGCCCCCCGAAAGTTAGGAAGGGTTCCCGCATTCGGGCGGCAATCTGCGTCCTCATACGGCCCGCATGTCATCGGGGTGGGCAGATATTTCTCATGCCCAGCTTCATAAACACGCCATAGGAAAGAGACGAGAAAATTTCCCTACTACTGCATCAATTCACCCAGTCCTAGAGCAGCGCTTACTCCTTCACACCTATTATCTAATGTTAGACAGCTAGGCAGTCCCCCTTAAAAATGGTATTTTAATGAAGTTTTATTTTCACACTTGAAATGGACTTTGACCTACGTGCTCGTCTCTATAATACCCACAAACGCCCTCTTAGTTTTAGTATGTAGCAAGTCCGGAGCATGCAGCTGCGAGATGCGCAGTACATGGAAGGTAGTCGGCCTTCTGGTCAAAGAAACTTATTAGATAATAAACCTTTAGAGATCACCTTAGATGTTTCCTCTCCAAGCCTGTGAGCGATGTGGTCTGTAGTCTGGAGTCTAGTAGATATGTTTATTCACCCCTACCGAGCCAGTCTGGTATGGCAGACTTTCAAAGAACAAGTTACACTGCGCTAGGTTGCACCAGATTTGAGCCTACTCAGAGTGTGTTCCACCCTCGCGGTGTGCTTGATGTATTCACGCACGTAAGCTAAAGTATTGTGCATTAATGCCATCGCAGTACTCTGACTGCTGACTGACGCGGAAATGACGAAGCTTCGCCCTGTTGTTCATGCTACTTCGGCGCTATAGGGTAGATGGAGATAAGAGATACCCATCATGGTGGTGGTTAACAGCGTAAACACGGATATAATACGAATCTCAGCTGTCTAGCGGAGAAACAGTTGAGGCGCAGGATGCGGCTGATAAGAGTGTTTTAGCTCTCTGGTAGGGCTAGGCGATGCACAAGATGTACAGTCGATCAGACAAATCAGATCGGACGAACCTTGAACGACTCAACTTGGAAGGGTGTCACGAGACGAGGTAATAACAAGAGAATAAAAGAGCTGACGACGTTAGCGACAATGGCTTTAGTTTAGTAAGGGATGACGTTAGCCGTATTGCAGGCCACCCGGGGCATTATTATGCCTGCGGGGCCCGGTGCAGGGCAGACCTGTACCGAATCGATATGAAGAGACAGCCAACTACCGGATGTGAAACAAAGCAATCTGATTTAATCTCTAGGGCGCGTGAGTGGGCAGATCCAAGCTTGGGCAGGTGGTGTCAAAGATAGCGATAGCCGACTCAGAGCGAGACCACTCCTCTAATCCTACATTCCTCCTGCAAAGGTGGTCTTACGGCCGCTGGTAGACGGTAGGCTGTGGGCGTGCATGTAAGCGCAAGCAGTAAATCTCACTCTGTCAACGGTCAGGTTGGTCTAGACACCGAAGTGGCCCCGTCTAGCTCCCAAGTAGGAAACCCCGTTTCGAGGCCCGACGACGGGAAGGACGTGTAGGCGGCCCACGATCGAGATGTGGGTAGCGTGGCCTTAGGATTGATGACAAGTTCGGTAAACGCCTAACGGTCTGTAGGTACGGTAGTCTGGGTAGTCTGGATAATCTGTGGATAGAGTTGCGCCGCACTAGAAAGTTTTGCGGGAACCAATTCGATAGCCTTTGCTCATAGTTCATAAGGATCGCGCGACCTAATAACGCACGTCGTTTAGAGATTCCCCGATTTAAAACGGCGGGAGAATGGTGTGTAATTTTTGGTTTGCAGGCTGGAAAAATACGAATCACCGGGAAGAGTTTAAGTCCAGGTGAGTTGGTCGTACGATCCGGATCAGCTCATACAGAGTCACATAGGCTTGGCTTAGGTGCTGCGTAATGTTAATTACAGAACTCTTGATTGGTTAGAGACCAGTGCAATAGGCCGTTTTAGGGGGGTGGGTGACCTGATGGAGCGGGGCTACCCGATCGACACGACAGCCGATTAGCTCCACTTGGCACTTGGGCTAAAGGCTATCCAGTCAAATGGAAACGCCAGCGCCCTGTCTGCCTTTCTGCCTGCCCCTTTCCACCCACTACGTCCCCAAAGGCCAGGGGCCTAAGAGGGGCTGAGGTGGAAGTCTGTCAGGGGACAGACCCTTCTGGAGCTATTTTGCTCCCGTCGTCTATGCACTAACCCAAGGAATTCAACCAAAAAACCAGCTGAGTTTGTTCGTGGGTATATACGTGGGTATGCGTGTGTGTACGTGTGTGTACGTGTGTCAGGGTCGAATCATATGTTCTATTTCAGGAATAATGGGAAATTTTTATTCAATTTCTTAAGCAAATAAAACTCTGCCCTCTCCCACCACCCGTTTTCTTCTTTCCTTTCTAGTATTTCCAATATCCATCTCCCTCCGTCTACTGCCTGTTCGCTGCCGTATCTACAGCGCCAAGTCGCCCTACCAGCATTCCGCGTACATACAAGCAATCTACTCGGTATCTCGACATCTACCCACATACAAGCGTATTATCACGCGATCAAATCGAAGCCTCGAGTCTATCCTCTTATCACTTCCGTCGCCATGTCGCCTACCTACACCATGTCCGCACACTTGTGCAAACAAATCTACAAGTCCTTCCAGACGCGCCAGACAACTAGCGAGCCGCAAAGCAACGCGACAACCACCACATACACTCCTACATATCTTCGCCGCTCGCCCTCGCCTCAACCCGAGAAGCGATCTATGGACAGCGACCGCAGCGACTCTAGTCACCCCACATCACCGTCGACCAGTCCGAGTTCCAGTTGGAAGTGGGGCAGTCGCTAAGATGGAGCTCAGGAGAGATTTAGAAGGAGATTGTCTAGTACAATGACGTACCTGGCAATTAGAAGGATAAATGGAAATATGATACCCCTTTTTCGCGAATTAGCGAAAATACCCTACAGACCATAATAATTAGCACCACTCACCACCACCACTGCCACACGCCAGCGCATCACGCGACCCAGATCTCCAATCACGCAATACGAAATGATATAATCACCAGCGCGGGGGACGTGGAGCCGGTTACTCATCGCACTGCATAGCTGCGAGTTCACGTTATGCCGCACATATTTCATAGACGATATGGCAGGATTCTTGTTTTGCGATCAAGCTCTGATATGAGGTTGCACTTGTCGCCTGATTTAGGTATGCGGATGTCTACGCAATTGGATTGGAATCAATATGCATTGAGATAGATTGCGATGCCTTTTTCAGAATAGATGCATCAGAATGATGCAGAGACTGTGCTGCGGACTATCGAGCTGGGGAACAAGAGACTGCGCTTTTGCCCAAAACATAATTCAGATACCTATCATCGTACTCACCCTTGGGCATCTACTTTCTAGTGTTGCGCGAGTGCATACAAATGTCTATTGATTAACCACCAGGTACTCGCCTCTTAACATGGATTTCTCACCAGACATGAGAGATTAATCATTGCGCCTAGCTTTAAATAATTGGTCGTTATAGGGTGGTGTCAAACTTGAGAGTCGTGACATCGAAGTCGAAGTCGCGTGCTCCCTTGGCGACGATGAGACTTACAGATTTACCAGAACCCGCATAAGCTATTTTAAACTCATAACCTTCAAGCATGATTTGACTGGTTTCAGTTTATTTTCTTGTGTTACAAGACCGACCTTATTGGTTGCGTTAACTCATGAAGTAGACGTGGCTCAATTACTTCGCTTTCATTTTGATGAAGTAGCTCAGGGTTTCTTGAGTCTCAGATTCAGAACATCTTAGTTGGATCGAACACCGGCTTGCGGTAAGGCGCCTTTAGAATCTTCAGCATATTCTATTACCTCGAACTCAAAGTGCCACACTTGATAACATAGACTACACTGAAAGGCGGCGTGCGCCTACCTTCTCAGTTTCGGAGGGGTCCGTGAGAGCTAGGTAAATAGTACGGCGCCTCAAATATTTTGACATGTGAGCAGAGTCTCACTTGAGTACACTTGTCGCTTTCCCAACCTATATCCTCCCAGAATAACCTTTCAGCTCTCAGCTTCTTAGACGAAGAGCTAACCTATTAGCGGGGCCGAGAGCAGTTCATCACCAAACTACGTAAATTATTCAGCCTTTTTCTAAAGTTAATAAGTCTTCGGTCTAAGGTTTCATTACTAGGTACGCACCAACTAGAATGACACAGCTTGTTACTGCTCACAAGATATCGCCGCCCTGGCACCCTTTTCTCTAAGCCATGTTAGTATCTATCTAGGTATCTCATTTTTGTTCGACAATTCAGGCATCCTAGGATGTCACATGTGTAAAATCATACTCGACCCTAACATATAGAATTTTGTTTTGAGTGACATGGCCCCCTTTATCAGGTATCTATCGTGGCGACATACTGTATTCATATCTTACTAGTCACACTGCTCCTAAACTGAACCTAATTACTACCTGTAACCTCAGTGCCCCCAAGTTAAAGATAGTTGATCGAATCAAATGAAAACCAACCTGCCGTAAACACAAAACTGCCAGATTGCCACAGGTAACGGGATTATGTACTCCCCAAAGATCGGCTGTAAGCTTTCGACCTCTGGCTGACAGGCCAAATTAGAAAAGGTAATGGCGCGGGATGCTGCAGATCTATCTCGCTGTTTTGGGCTGGAGGGAGCATCCTATTTGACGCCCTATGAGTCTTGGTCTCAAATGCACACGTGTCAAATCCTTTCTGATTCCGATGATCCGGTCCTTTGGGTCCAAGGCGCCATGGTCATACCTTGATGGCCCCGACCAGTACCTAATTGGGAAAATTTTGCTGCTATAGTCAGCTCTGATTGGTCGAGTAAACAAGAGACCTCCCCGGCTGGGGCGGCATGGAAGCGTACACCTACACACACCTAAGTTACTCCACAAGCCTACTCTGCCGGCGGTATCACTGCTGTTTAAAAGGTCGTACACTATAACGCGCGGATAAACCCTTTTTTCTCTAGAAAGGGAACTCTTTTTATATTGACAATACCTTGAAGGAACTTCCGAATTGGGAAGATCTTTCAGCTCCGCAAATCCGTGGAACTCGGGCAATAAACCCCCCGAGATAGGGGTCCGACCCCACGTAATCAGTACTCCGCTCCCCCCTTTGATATATCGAGGACGCCCAGGACGCCGTGCCGTGAATCCTTCCTTATCAACTCGTCTTATTCTCCGAGCACACCGAAACTACGCTGGTTTACCTGTTCTTGCTGCTAGATATGGGAGGAAACGTCAAATATGGCTAAGATAATACGTACACAGGTACGCGGGAGGCTCTTTTCCAGGTATGACAATCTCCTTGGAACTCTATAATACTTGCGAAATGCTGATATAAAGCAGGCAAGGGCATGGTGTGGATGCATGCGAAAGTATTTTTGACCAAGTACCTTCATGTTCCTCCGATGTGCCAAGGCTTCATAAAGGGCTTCCAACAGTCGGTTATGTCGCTAGAGCAGAATAACAGCAATCTTTAACATTCGCTTCACCCCTAGGTCTGTTATCGGCGATGCGTGAAAGTGGCGTATCCTTGACTTTTATTGGCGACAGCGGGGTCATGTACTTATCTCAGAACCAAGGCCAAGCAACACTGTCAATTTTCACCAGATATTATACTACCAGGGCCCAGCGTAGATAAGTAAGTTGTACATGCACGGGAATCACGGGAGGTATCTGCTTACGATTACATATCCGGGCCCAGTTCCACGGCTGTGAATGTGTAACCTAACTCCGGTGGCGCGGCTCACTAATACATAAGCGAACAGATTAAATGTGATATCACTTCATGAAGCATGAACCAAAAGGTCTTAGTACTTTTTAAGCCGGAGTCCGTCATACATCTTACACCCTGCTCCTCTAGCATTGAATTTCACGAGGACCGAATATTCCCTACTCGCTGTCCTCTGAGATGCAGTCCTTCCTGCAATACCACCGTCTACGAGAAACAGTCAAGGAAGATCTAGCAAGACATCAGGCTAACAAGCAGCTTCATTCGAGAAGCACTTCAACTCTAGAAGCCGATTCCGACGGAGACACGGAAAAACATCGAGATTCATTGGCCTTGATTGCCGGTGTTCGTATCTCAGGGCCAGCCGAACATGATGGAACTATCACGTATCTGGTGGGTTGGAAGGATGAAGATGTACTGGAGCCTCATAACTGGAGCATGGTGAAAAGATGGTGGTGTACTTTTGCAGTCTGTCTAATCACTATGGCAATCACTATCCCAGCATCAATAAACGGGCCGGTGGCTGATCAGTTCAATGAGTATTACGGGGTTGGGCCCATCGCGGGATCGCTCACAACTGGTACGACGCCCTTTCGCTGATACATCCTATGAGAACCGCAGCTTATAAATGAGGGAATAGGTATGTACCTCATTGGCTTAGGAGTGGGCTCTCTGTTTGCTGGCCCCTTCTCTGAGACACTTGGACGGAACGCCATCTACCTCGGCACTACGGTGGTTTTCATCCTCTTCATCATGGCGAAAGCACTAGCACCGAACTACGGAGCTGCAATTGTGTTCCGCTTCCTGGCAGCATTCTTCGGCGCGGCGCCCCTCACATGTTTAGGTGGCACGATCGGAGACATATGGAAGCCCCTAGAGCTCACATATAGCCTGCCGTTCACAACCATATTTTCATATCTGGCACCCTTCGTCGGCCCCGTAATAGGAGCGTACCTACCGGGTGTCGGATTCGTCTGGGCCGATTGGATTTCGATGATAATAGCTGCTGCCGTGCTAGTCACCCTTGCTCTATTCATGCCCGAAACATACGGCCCGTTACTACTAGAGTGGAAAGCACACCACCTGCGAGACCTGACAGGAGATAAACGTTATCAGGTTGACGCGCATGCATCTGCCACCTCACTCGGCCGCCGCTTGCTGGTAAACATCTATCGCCCTTTCGAGATGACCTTCACGGAGCCCATCATTCTGATATTCTCGTTCTATCTCATCATCCTTTATATAGTGCTGTTTACCTTTCTCGAGGGCTATCCGTTCATTTTCACTGATACATACGGCATCTCCAAGTCACTCACTTTCATCCTCTGGGCCGGAATGCTTGCTGGCGACAGCGCGGCATTGCTATTTATCCCGCTCGTTTACAGATGGACGAAGAAGGCTGCCGCAAGAGCTGAGGCCAAAGGGGAGCCTCTGCAGCCGGAGGTGTGCATGTATTGGGCGATGATGGGCGGGTCGATCCTGCTGCCCATCTCCCTATTCTGGATGGGTTGGACATGTTATGTTAGACTTTTTATCCTATCTCCTTACCCCCTATTTCTCGCTATGCCTGACCATGTCTTACATAACTGCTAACAGTGAATTAGTCTTATATCAGTATCTGGTCTCCGATCGTCGGGTCATTCTTTTTCGGCTACGGTGTTGTCACCGTATTCACCACAACTTACCTCTATATCTGCTTCACGTACACGATATATGCTGCGTCTGCTCTCACCTTTATGACGTTCAGCCGATATGTTATCTCAGGTGCTCTGCTACCTGCCGCGATTCCGATGTACACAACCCTCGGCCCGCATTTCGCTCTCACTCTTCTAGGCTCCATAATGGCCGTCATGGCACCTGTGCCATTCTTACTATACCGCTATGGCCATAAGGTCCGGGCTAGGAGCAAGTACGTTCAGAACAAGAGTTAAGGAATTCTTGATGCAACAGGTTTACCATTGAGTTTCTTAACCAGGGCTGTAAATAATACAGATACAATTCACTAGAAATAAAACTGGCCATATGAAAGTTAAAATGTTCATGAGACATATGAAATTATTGATAGGTGGCATAAGGGGTCAATATATGGGTCCTGTTACTGTAATTCAGGGGCTATTTACTCCGGCGCTGAAAGACTGCCTTTTTGCTGCATTTTGCAACCAATAAACTAATGCAGATAATTCTCTCCAAGAAGTTTAACGAGTTATATTTTGGACGCTTTTAATAACCCTTCGAGACTCAGTTATTACCCATCTCGCGTCCAAATGTTAAGGCCTCTCTTCTCGCCGCTCTCAATCATCATCCCTTCATGCAAGACCCTCGAGTCCCCTACGCCCGCATCGTCCAGGTTTCGCCAGAAGACTGCACTGCCTTCTAGCGCCCTGAAGACAGTTCCATTCTTGGCCGAGCTCGCCTCACAGTCGATTAAGCGACACCACTGATTGCTCTCGCCGTTCCAGTCAACTTTCAGATAGGGGAAATGAGTCCCACAGTGCTCACAGTCCCCCTTGAGAATAGCAAAGAACGTCGTGATCCTGTCAGCCACCCCTAGATCTTCAGAAGAAATACCCCAGTTGTAATGCGCGCCGTACTGTTGGCCGGGGCTGTACTTTACTACCTGTAGGCTCTTCAGCAGGTCATTTGGTGCGTAGCCTTGGAATGATAAGGCGCACTGCCGAATGTAACTTTTCAGACACTCTAGAAGAATATAAATACCGCCAGATTCATAGTTCATTAACTAGTTTGCCTCTATTAATCTCATCACCGACCCTTTCCAGTACAGTTCTCTACATCGCCTTACAGCTTTCCAACTCCGTCCTCATCAAAACTTCAAAATGATCTTCACTAAGCTCGCATATGTCCTCGCCGCCGGCATGGCCACTCTAGTCGTCGCTGTTCCCCGCGCCCAGCCCATTCCTGAGGTCGCACGAGATGTCGAGCTCGAGAGCCGTACCCCTCAGGACCCTCCTGCCTACGAGGACTGCAAGAAGTGAGTCAAACTCTTACATTGGCAATGTAAATTACGGGAAAACGTGCTTGCTAATCGCTATGTTCTAATATAGGTACCTCGTCAAATTCTGATTAGCACACTCTTGACGGCCCACGGCAGCCCCATCGCTTTACTAGGTCCATTAGTATCACTTAGGTACCTACCACGTTTAGCTAGAGCGTTCGGTACGCAGTGCCAAAGGGGCATTGCCTTCGGGGTGGTCATTTCAACTGTTGGGGATAGAGATGGGAGAGCATTCGAACTTGTTACTTCTACATACATTGTAGCCTTCTGTCACTCACTTACAGTTATATCATCACCTTTCGTATTCTAGGACTGCATTCCCGAGTGACTCTAGTACCAGGAGCCTTTTCGCCAGATTCTTGTACCCCGGCGTAAACATGAAGTTTCCCATCTCTTCCTATGTCATCAAAGTGCTGAATAAGCTCACGATCTATCACTCAGCCCTAAAAGTAATGTTCTCAGCACTTGAGAATAACTGGATCTAGTCCTGTGGTCTAATTCAGCCATAACCTTCGAAAATTGGTGATAAAATGTCTGACATGTGCTATGGTATGGGGGCCTTAGTGCTAGAGACCCTTACAGCCATAGCAGGTTACAGCGTATAGTCCTAGGTATGTATATCTAGTACGTCCCTTACCTTTTTGTATCACCTTGTTATATATGCCTTATGTACTTACATTAGATATATAATTTCACGAACATGATTAAAGTTATATCATGAATGCGATACTAATAATATGTATACATCGCATCATACGTAGGTAGTTTCTTGCTGGATATAATACCTAGCTTTAGGTGTGGCGGCTCTTAGGGGGGGCACCTGATACCCCTATCTAGGACTGAAAGTTAATGACATAATATATAAAAAAGGCGATGACATAATATTCCATACACGCTATAAATATAGGGAGCTTAGTGCTGATCATTGTGCTGACCCCGCTATAATTACAGTATGTTATAGCGTGTACCCCCTGTAACATCCGATTATGTCACCAACTTTTCTATAGCCAGTCGTCAAGGACGTCCGGCAATCTGGACTCGGTGATAACCGGGAGAGGAGACACAATATTCGACTAAGAATATATGAAACGGCATGTCAGCACTTAAGTATTGACAATAAGATGCCTGCAGTTACTCTATTCCTGCGGAAACAACCAAGAACTTACCTAGGTTAGGTACCATCTAGAAGACCTCCTATCTCGCTCCCGCCGCTATCTCAACAATAAAGCACATGCCCCCCAATTACCTCATGAAGTGCATCCACATTATTCTTAGAGCTCTTTCGCTTGCCAACTATGCCGTCGCAGTTGGTATACGAGACACTAGCGTAAGTACTTAGAGTTACGATCCTCATCTAGATGACCTGCCCAGACGTGCTGCAGGACGTTATCGACGAAGAGAAATAGGCGACGGAAGATATTCCGGTAGAACACGACCCTGAACTTGAGAAATGGTTTGAAAGGGTCGACAGTGCCCCTGAAGCATGGGAAGCCAGGCCCATCAATTTCTGACCGGCAAATGGCAAATCCAGGGGACTGATAGGGGGTGGACTGATAACGCTGCAATTGGGGCCATAGGAGACTGCTGTGCAGCCATCTCAACTGTTAATACATGATGGTAGATATCAGAGTCTAAATTTGTACTTAGGTCGTTAATCATGATTGAATTCTAATATAATTCAAGCACCACCGGCATAGGTCGTCGCATCACTAAACTATGATCAAGGTATGATTTCTTCGGTTAATAACTCTAGGTGATATATATAAAGTAGCAACTCAGGACTCGATCTCATCTAACGCCCTAGAGGGTAGTAAGTGCGCAGTGGCCTCGTCACCTCTATGACCTGTTGTCGTATCATCCACCCTCGCCTTTCTAGAAATTGAGGTCTCTAGCCTGGGAAGTACTATTGAAAATAGTACCACCTACAAAGTAGCAATTAAGCCCCAGATATTTCTAGGTGCTCGGCGCCCTCGCGTACATGAAGTCCCTATTACGAAGAATTGGTTAGCTACACTCAGAATCTTGAACAGAATTAGGAGACAGCTGCGAAGGGTACACGAACATTAGTGTATTTACTGCACCGAGAGTACATATGTAAGTATTAAGCGCCCGATCCATACGTGGATACTCGTGATGGCCGCCGTCATTTCGTGTTTCCGGGAAAATTCCACGTGATGCCAATACCCTAGAACCAGCTGCCCAAGGACTAGAAAAGTCAGTAGTATACCGAGGAATGGATGAGCGTTTAGGACCCTCCGCCACTGTATTTCGGTAATACGGTTAGCAAGACCTTGAATTCTTTCCCATAAAGTACCCCAAATACACGACTTACCATACCGGCGCTGCCCAGTGATGAGGCCTGTAGCGCCACTACTACGAGGCATGCGATAGTTTCGAGTATCTGCAAACTGACATGTATATAGAACCAGTTCCCTCGCTTCAGTATAGAAGCTACTGCTCCGCCTGGGTATAAGATTAAGAATGCCAAGAAGAGAAGGAATCCATGCCAACTTCGAGTTGAGGAAGGAGACGACTTCGGTATCGACTCATTTGTGAGGGAAGTTGAAGAAGCACCATACGATCCCGCACTTCTATCCAGAGGTGGACCAACTGATTCGCTAGTATTCCCCTTCATCTCTGTCATATCAACGTAGGAAAACCCTATTGGTGTCTTAGTATCGTCAGGGGATCAACTTTTCTATACAAATTACTCAATGAATTGTGCATCCGCAGTCCGAAGCTCTCGTTTGCGTGTTCGTTCTTTTGGTATCCGTTGTTTGCATAGGCCAGATCATGACCCGGAGAGCTTTCTTCTCGTAGCCAGCAGGCTACAGTCCCATGTATCGACCTCTACAGGGGAGGAGGCTTTGGAGTTGTCCAGTCATACGATACCAAGCATCTTCGATAACATAAAAGAGCTCTAAAGAAGATACACCGGTGGTCATGGATCCGAATATCACTATGAAGCTGTGCCGGCCGAAAAAGCGCCAAATGGATCAAGGTTTCTCAATGGGACTATCATGCACGCCGTGTGTGCCGCTGTTCTCATTGTGATTATCGGCATAGTGGTGCTTCGCAGCGATCCGCCACAACCAAGCTCATACAGGATTGATGATCATGATATTGACGTTGGGTGGCAGCGCTACATTGTTGGTAGTAGCATTGAACCAAAAAAATGACTACATTTAGGTATCCAATGGCACAATGCTAGTGAACGGGGGCGTTTGAATCCGCACCAGAACGGCGAGGTGAGTTGAAGCAGTATTCGAATACATTTTGCTCTATTTTTTATATAGTGGGCGTTCCGCCTCGATTATCAGTCTATTATCCCCGCCCACCTACTTGACGACGACGAGAATGATCGCCAGCTATACTTTCGAGCAAGATATCCGCACATGGCGGCCGTAGTAGATGCGCGTAACTACATCCGTCCATCCTGGCTAGGATCCAAATCCATCCAGATTGAATGGGATCCTACGTTCCACGACGCGCACTGCGTCCTCGCTCTCAGTCGCTACTTCAAGGCAAAGGAAACTGGCCGGCACGTATGCCCTCGAGATATCGATCCAGGCCACATATTGCACTGCTTGAACATGCCGGAGAAGAGCATCTTCAAGCCCGGTCCGATGACGCGTCAAACCCCGCAAGGTCATATGCATTGGTAAACAAAGGTCTGCTTCTAGTCGCATAGTACGGAGCGTCCATCGCCCTTTGTTACTAGTTGGAAGATCAGAATATCAATAACTGTCATGAGAAAATCGTGTTACATAAGCGGAGCTCTCCGACTTCTCCTGCTTACTTAATCAATTAGTCAGCCGGTCAACTACATACATTAGGTATGTACCTTCCTGGCATATATGTAGATTCTCTATCTTAGAATAGGACTTTAGAACTTAGAGCTTGAATACTAAGCTTTTGTAATAACTTCAGGGATCTCTTAACTGGTGACAATGACAAAGTCAGAATAAAATCAATTCTTTCAAACTAACACGTCTTAATCACAGCTCTTCAAGTCAATGATCTAACTTGAACTTACATGTATATAAAAGAACTCCTCATCCATTCATCGTATGCTTCATCAATGCTTTAGACAATCACATAAACTGAACAAGAAAATAAAGATGTTTTTATGCAAGGTGTAATTAACTATTTAAAGAAAGCCTTGCGTGAGAAAAGCATCGCGTGAAAAGAAAAAAACCACCGTATGAGAAAACCACCGCGTGAGAGAAGCTTCGCGTATACATGAGAAAAGCTTCCTGTGAGAAAAGCTCCGTGCAAAGTCCATAGGAAATGAGCCCTTTTTGCTCTGAATGCCCTGAACACAACCCAGCCCAGCCCAACCCAAACCCCTTTCTCCAAACCGACACTGCCTACTCCCCGTTTAACAGACGAGGAGTTAAATACCTAGAACCCTAACAACAGCCTTGGGCTCGATGTGCCTCCAGCATTGCAGCTGCCGGGAAAGGGTGTTTGTTGCGTTCACCACTCGAGATCCTTCAGTCTTGCGGCGTCTACAGCGGCTTGGATCCGCTTCTGGCATTCATCGTCATCCATCGGTTCTAATATTCCCTCTAGCTTCCAACCAGCCAGCTTGATTCGTGTGGCAAGCAAGCGTTTGCCGTTCTCTTGACCGTCGTCAAGATGTTTGTGAAAGATGTAGAACCAATAATCACGCTCCCCGTTCGGAAGAACCGGCCACGGGATGGGGGCGTACCGCATCGGACCGTGAAAAGCTGGGTCATACCGCTTCGTGCGGTTGAGAAAATGCCACGACGACTCGCTCGTCAGGTCGATAACGACCTTGCTGTTGCCGTCGATATTGAAAGGCATCCTGGGATAGTCGGGACTTTGGACTGCCCAATCGCCTTGGATGGTCGGGAAGTGAACGGCGACGTGGAGTTTTTCCCTGAACTGGCGGAGTTGGCTGAATAGCTCGTCTTCTTCATATTTCCTCCTATCCCCAGGTCCGAGTTTCGGAGGTGCCATCTCGTACTCGAGACGGTCTAAGAGCTTTCCGACCTGCTCACTTTCTTCCACAATCGGATCAATTCCGGTACCGCCATTCACATTAGCGCCTTTCAGAACCCTCTCGATGGGCTGGGGTTCCAGGTCAAGGAATTGGCTGCGAAGTCTCTTGCAGCTTCGAAGCAAGGTAATGAGATGGTCTACGGTAGGCTTGATGTTCTCCTCTAGATACCTCGAGAAGAAAACATATCTTGGCGGCGACTCCACATTCACAGATGCGCTGAGATGGTACTGGAATCGCAGACGCGCGATCCATTCTCTCTTCTTCTGAGGCAGAGCAGCGAGAAACTGATGGGCATCCAAGGCATGGCAGAATGCGAATTCGTTGGCTCTGTAGAAAGTGCCGTATCCCTCGACCTCGGCATAGATCTGTCTGCAGACTCTTGACAGGTTGACACAAGTTTGGTCGATGGGCTTCGGCCGCTGGAAGTGCCAAAAGCTGGGAGGCATATTGCCGAACTTGCTGATGCCGCCCGCTCTGCTCAGATGCCCAGGGTATATAGTGTCTCCGGTATCTACGGCATGCGAGAAGATTTTATCCCGAATCTATAGAGAAGATTTGTAAGTCTCAGTGGTCATCTTTGGTTGCATAAAGGACAATAGATTGGATAGGTAAACTTACCTCAGGCGCTAGACCCATCAAGAGACACTTCTCGTTCTTCTTGTAGAGCTCGAGTTGGATAGGGTCCGAAGACATAAAAGGAATCTCGCGGTCAGACATGGTGACGATATCTGTTCCTCAGTGGAAGTCGACGTAGCGTCTAGGATAGTAGATGTATTATGTGGGGGATGGAGACGTAGTATGTGGTAGAGTTAGACGTAGCGTCTGAGGCACTAGACAAGTGTATTGTAGAAGTAGGCGTAGTGTCTAGGAAGTAGACGTAGTGTCTAGGAAGATAGACGCAGTGTCTGGGGAAGTAGACGAAGCGTGTGGGACAGTAGACGTGATGTTTGGGAGACTAGATGTAGTGTCTAGAAGAGTAGACGGAGTATTTAGGAGAGTAGACGCAGTATCTAGGGGAGTAGGACGCAGTGTCTAGGGGAGTAGACGCAATGTCTGGGGAAGTAGATGTTGCGTCCGTTGAAAGTGGACGGATGGAAAAGAGATGTAGATGGAAAGTCGATGGGATTCCTTACAAGGTGGCGGCGGGTCGACTATTATATATTATTTGATTAGAGTGACCTAAGGAGAAAACTATTGTGTGGACCGTGCAGCTGAGTTTGACCTTTCAGACGCGCCTGACTTTTGAGGCTCAACTCGTGATTCACGACTTGATAACGCGATCCTTGATGTTTGCCTTATCTTACTAGTGTTATCACAAACATGGGGTAAATGTCGTGGTTACCTACCTTAGGTAGGTATCTACCTACCAAGAGGAGGTGCAGGCTCACGTCAAGAGTTGATTGTGTTGCCCCGGAGGTGTCCTGTTTGTCGTGCCTTCCAGTTTCGATGTTAAGCTTCCGTCGATTTATACATGTGTGAATTAGACTGTGTAGCTCCTATTGTGGTCCGGGCCATTGTGCCCCTTGACAATGGGGAGCAACACAAGGACAAGCCAATAGTGGTCGATCACCTCAGGCCCTAACAAACAGCTTAGCGAAACTTTAATGGCTATCACGTATATTGTCATGCTTCAGATAGAAGGCCTCGGTGTTTCTATGGAGTTGTTGCCGTACATCTTGCCATATTCGACTTCCATTCTCCTATATCCCACTACCCCCAACGCCCCTCCTGAGGCATACACCTATGATTCCGATATCAATAAACCGCCATCGTCATCAACTTAGTAGAGGGCTATGGCTGGACTATGCAAAGCTTCCAGGCTCGAAGACGTCCCCGTCGTCCCGTTTGGCAAAGCTCCCAGGCTCAAAAATATCTCCCTCATCCCGTCTAGCAAAGCTCCCAGGCTCGAAGACATCTCCATCATCCCGCTCAGCAACGAGCCCAGATTTGTCGGCAGCTGTATCTCAAGATACTGGTTAGCTCGGGGCGATCTTCCTCTCCTAGGTATCCGGCAGTCCACTTACCCAACGGCAAGGCCACGGCGGTTGCGATAATGCCCCACGCCAGCAAGACAAGTTTATTGACGAGCATTTTGATACAGACGAAGTTTGCAAAACGACAAGCTATATTGGAAACGGTGATGATATGATGGATGTTTAGCTCGAGGAAATGTATGGGGAGTTCCGGAGTTCTTAGCCGAAGTTCGCGAAAATATCAGCACTTTATATATGGTGAAAGGTTTCTGGGTCTGGGCCCGAAGCACGGGGACAGATAATAAGCAATCGCCTGCTTGCCCGTGCCAAGGCTAGTTGATGATTCCCCGTTCCACAGTTAGTGATATAAGACCGGGCCATTGGTCGTGACGAGCAGACGCACCTATACAAAAGGAGTCATCAGAATGTAACACAGTTTTCTGTGTAACCACTTCCTGCGATTCCAGGACTCGGGATCAGGATATATGCAGGTTTAATGCCGATCCCGCTATGCAGATGCCATTTACGGAAATGCTACCGCTGTCGGGTTCATTGGAGAGATATACAATCGCACGACGACCCCTCCCCTTTGCTAGTACTTCGTCGCCACGGCTCGACGCGTCAGCAGCATTTATATCTTAACTCCCATCCACCTAGAGGTCTTCAATCAAGTTCACAACCAAAGAACCGGTTTCTAGAGCCCTACCCGATGGCCAGAGAACACGAATATAAACCTTTGATAGGTGAAGAGAAGAACGACGATGTTCAAGATCTCAAACCCCTACACTTGCTAAGTGCGGGTGAAGATAACACTAGATCCTATATATCCAACTTGGTTTTGTTAATTGCCGTTATCATCTCGCTCTCTTTGAATATTCTACAGCTTGGCCTATACAAGCTCAACATTTCCCCTATCACTGAGGATGAGACAGGAACTCATCGATCGAAATATGGTACAGTCAACATTCTATTAACAATATTGAGCGAATTATACTCATATATTGCTTTAGCCGGATTGGTGGAAGGCGATATGAAAGTATTTTGGAACCAGAGTGGTGCCTACACAGATCCCGACGATGACGCGAGAGACCATCTCTGGGATCGTCTCGACATAGACTCCGGTCTTGTTGCCGTATCTAAGTCATGGGCGAAAGAGAAAGGGTTACCCGAAGGCACTACATTCCCTTGGGATACCGACAAGTCTCTCTACTTTGTAAATGCGTATCATAGCCTACACTGTTTGGTAAGTAGCGTGGATTCCCCAGGTTCTTCGCGTACTAAAGCTCCACGCAGAAAAACGTCTATCGAGCCTTTAGAGACCACCGACTCAATGCGCCTCCCACTGTACCGTATGCACATGTTATCCACTGTTTAGATCAGTTGCTTGCAGATACTTTCTGCCAGGCAGACGACACGCTCCGCGTCACAAACCGCTCGACGCCTCACGTCACAGCTTCGCAGCAGTTCCGCCAGTGTCGTAGCTTTGACGCGCTCCAGGAATGGACACTTGCCCATCCAGGCTGTTATCGTTATGGGAACCATACCTTGGAAGATGCTCAACCAAGCCAGCTTCCGAGAATGAGGTTCTGCCCCGAAGGAAGTCCAGAACTAGAAAAGGTACGGGCGTATTTTGGAAAGAGTGCGGATTGGAAGCCGGCAGAAGAGAAGAAATGGAGCTGGTTTGACTAAGGAAAGACGTCGCTTGGTTGTACTTCAACCGTTTTATCCTTCGCCTACCTAGGTCCAGGTGCATGCTATCTCGATTTCGGTCAATAGCAGGACCATGGTTCCTACGGAATTTCTTCATGCGACCACGCTCTGTTGTATGTAACCCGCCTGAATAAAATATCGTTCGTAGTTCAGATACTACGTGCGAGTCGAGTCTCGACGAGTCAATCCCGGTGGCAAGATTAAAGTTGTATCGTGCCCCCGGCTGCTTACCGATGCAACCTCGAATCCTTCGCCGGCACGTAGTAGCTCGAAAAGCTTGATTAAGGGTACTGAAGCCCAAGCGGACGTAATCTATCCGTGAAGTAGGTGGGCCAAGCTTTTGCTGCAGAATATTGATTTGCTCGTCACGTTACACTTATACGATGCGTGTGCGAAAGTTGCAGCTAATACCATATTTGTGTGGCATTTGCAACCAACGACGCGTGAGAACTGATGCGGGAGAGTGTCATCTGCTTCGGGGTCGGCACCATTCACCCCTGCTATGCGGTGTGACCCTGCGTCCCTTACGGGGTCAACCGAACTACATTGGGCGATAGACAGGCGAGGCATAGGGGGGGTAGAATGCTACCATATGCATGTTGGGGGCGGTCAGCGACTTAATGGAATCTCATTATATGTCCAATTCCGGATATAAAACTGATAGATGGTTGACTTATACCCCTACCACTAGACGTACACAGTCTAACATCGCGGCCGGCATCTACGTCGTCCCATCTATGCGTACAATGAAGGATGAAGGAGGAGATGCCCATTGCCGACAGAGCCGGGGTGCTCCGAAACGGTGAGAACTCTATCGTGCCCGTAAAGCTGGGATGTCGGCATAACTTAGCTGTTATTGCGATAGTTACATGTAGATCCGGGTCTCAGATTTCCCATGTAGTAATTATCTCTTTAGAATAACGACCGACAAGAAACGCCGAAGGATGGAGGCCAAGTGAGTGAAATTATCTCGGCAGAAGGAGGAAAATAGCTCCGGAGGTAGGCTCATAAGGGTAACTATCAACGTAAAGGCATATACCTTCTGTCCATACCTAGGTATCCATCTTCTACGCCTCAAACTTCCGCTTGTCTCTCAATCGCAAAGCCTCCCCATACCTCATCAGGAGCAAAGGAACGGGTATGAAGGCTAGCGCAATAAAACCAAGCACCGAGTTCCCCCAGCCCAGTCCTAGCTGTTGATATAAGGGGGGTCCGGCAAGGGGCATGAATGTTCCACCAAGGTTCCTAAACACAGCGCAACCTGCAATTGCACTCGCAGAATATATCCCAAACGCGTCTACCAAGTAGCTCCGCACCGGGATCGTGGTAGATACAAGACCCACTCCTAGAATTCCGGTAGCGATTATCGGCGCCATAAACTGGACATGAGCCTCGGCCGTCCAGCCGTACATGAAGAGACCGATGGGGAGAATGAAACCACCGAAAATGACGGGCGGTAAGCGCTGCTCGGGTCGTATTTGTGTAATTTTGGATTTTCGTCGAACCCAGAGATCGAGAGTCGAGCGGCACACGAAAACCCCAATGACACAGCCGAGACCTATATGAATAGAGTCAGCAAGAAAGAATGTGATGGTAATGTAGGTTGGAGCTCACCAAGTCCCAAGAAGCTAAGGCCGACTACGTCCGATGAGAACTGATAAGTGCTTTCGAAGACGCTTGTGATTGTTGTCATGACAAGATAGAGGTATCCATACACCACACCGACGTACAGTGACATAAGAAACAATATCGGCGACGTGAAAAGTAAGACTAGCGGCCGGACGCAAGCATTTTTAAACAGTTGCGCCGCTGTATGTTCGGTTTCGTACTTTGTTCGGAGGTTAGAGTTGTTTGTACCTTTCCGAAGTTGCTTGGCCTTTCTTTTCAGGATCTGGACAGTATAGGTTTCACGTAGCAATATCAAAAAGCAGATCTCAAGAAAACCGCACAAGATGGTGATAAGCCAGAAGCACCAGCGCCAGCCCAGTGAGGCGCCAAGATAGCCCCCTATGATAGGGCCAACGACAGGCCCAAGCATCGGTGCGAGTCCTACCATTGCCATCGCGCTTCCTCGCTGTTCAACTCGGAACAGATCGCCGACCACGCTAGGATTGAGGGCGGTAGATACTACCGCCACCCCGTTCAGAAAGCGGAAGGCAACTAACATCTGGATATTGGTACTCAGGGCGCAAGCAGCCGAGAATATGATAAATAGGATAGTGCCGGCATGATAGATGTAGAATCTTCCATAAAGCTCAGATAAAGGAGCAACGATAAGAGGACCTATGATTTCTCCCAGTTCCCAGATCGATACGATGAGGGTTATGTGGAGGGTATTCTCTTGTTTGAACTCATCCAAGATTTGAGGTGCAACGGGCGCACATATAATTGTCCCAAGAGTTCTGGAGCAAGAGATCGCATTAGCACGAACGAGTGCGTTTAATTGGGGCTTGGGACACTTGCACTGCGAAATCCAAAGCCGATACTAACACAATAAGAGACCATTTGAGCTTCGAAGACCAATTTTGAGGATTCGATAGGTCGCCTTCGCCGTCAAAATCTACAAGAATGCCCTGTCTTCTGTCTTCTTGATCCGAAGCCGTCTTTTCGGATAATGTCGAGGGTGGGGCCGCTTTTTCTATCGCATCGGCGGTTTCTATTACATCGTACGGTATGGCGACCTCAGGGGTCGTATCAATCGGCCCGACCATCTTAGAGCAAAGGTCGATACTGGTCTCAACTTCAACTTTTAAGAAATGGTTGATATCTCCTTGGGGAAACAGAACGTGTATATGTTCTACGGACTAGAACGATCATTTTTATGAGATGTGACATTCTTATATGTTACCTCGGAGAGAAGAAGCGGGGACGGTTTCCAATCGGACCAATGCCAATATGCGTCGGTTTACCAATCGAAGATATATAATTCATTTGACACTTGTCCGCACCAATTGCGTTCATTCAGAATCTTCATACAAAGACATTGTTTTTATAGCAATAGTCATTATCATCGTTAGAGTAGACTCAGATATAGCAGGTTGCTTGCGCTCTCATTTGGTGGGGACGGCATCCCTTTTCATAACCCAACCATGGATGGGACATCCGAGCTTCTCTCTCATTGCGCTGAACTCCTCACTTGGATTATCTACATGCGCATCCATATTAAGGTCATCAATAACGTAAAACCCATGTTTTTCGTACGCCCTGCGAGCAATTTCGGTAGACTCCACGAAGGCCTCCAGGCCTAGCTCATCAGCTTTATCCGTTCCCCATTTCAGCATCAGGCTTGCAGCGCCTCGATTTCTGTGTGCAGAGTGTACAAAGCAATACGATATCACTATGAAGTCGTCCGTTAAGTCAGTAGATGCAAGGGCGAGAAGTATAAGCAAGACCTACGCAGGTGCGGCTTGCTCATACGGGCAGGACGGTCTTTTCTCAAGCTACGGATAAGTTGGTCTCCTATCTGCTTCATGGGACCTAGTAATCGCATCATTTAGCATCTATTTACATCGTCTTGCTATTTTTCCTCCTTCAAAACGCACCGTCAGGTAACCAGTAGGCAGTTCGCATTGGCTGCTCGACGGCATATGGATTTGTTCTGTAGATGAACCACTGCGCACCACCAATCACATCGCCGGTCTCTTCGTCGGTGACATAGAGCCAGGTGCTATTTGGGTCGTTCTTATGCCATGATAGTTGCCGGGCACAGCATTCCTCTTGAGAAAGACCTTTAGTAATTTCCCAGACGCCATTAAACGGATTGCTGTATGCCTCGTGCTCTACTTCAACCACCGCCTTGAAATCATCGTCATTTTTGAGTTCGTAGAGCTTTAGGGGCATTATGGCTGATATTCGAAGGATACATGAAGAGAAAAGCAAAGCAGGAAGAATTGCATATAGCAAAGTCAAAGAAGGGTCTTCTTCTCCTGATAAATAGGGGTTAGGTTAAGTAGGATGTTGTCACGTGATGTTACACAACCTCCAGTTTTCTTCCGCACGTGATATGCAGCTGATATGTTTACACTTTCCAACACCGCAAAACCAACACCAGCTGCCTCTTTCAATACCAAACCTATCTGGGTACATACCTAACCTCCCACCTAGGAACCGCGGAATCGGAATTTTCGGGGGCCTTTATGGTCATCAATCTTACCATACCCACTTAGAGTCGAAAAGCCGCCTTTCCCCACGCTCCGTACTTTGCACTGTTATCGCATCTGACCTAAGCGTGATCGACATGTTTCTGCCGAACAGCGAAGGGTGTCTCATTCGATATCTCCCACATCTGATTGGCCGATGGAGCTAAGAATTCGACTAGGTACATAGTACCTAAGCATTTTACGGAATTAGAAAAGGCACGCGTAGTGTCCAATTAAAGTTGAACAGAGGCAGGTGTCATTCCAACTGAATAGGTAGCAGTAGTACTCTTGGCACCGAATAGCGACCCTACAGGGCAAGTAAATGCGACCTCGTTGAGCTTGTCTAGGTGGTATGCAGCCTGCACAAAGCTTAACTTGATCACCAAACAATATCACCAGAGACTGGATACGTTCAGCAACCGTCGAACAGTCCACGACAGTTGATTTCATCGTACGGTTTACAGAACCATCCTGTCTACCCGCCTTCCTAAGTATCCAAACAGGCCTCCCCTGGCCCTGGGCAGATCTGCAAAAGCCACCTTTAGGGCCGGTGACATGCAGGAAATCGGTGAAGCACAGAACCTGCAAGGCGTACCCATCCGTGATAATGGGATAATTTGGCCAGGGCCAGAAGGATTCCTCCCGTTCCGATATTTTCTTACGTGCCGTTACATCAGCGGTAATCCTGCGCCACCCCGTATGCTGCCGAATCGCCCATCAGTTGCTTCTGATTTTCAGTATCGCCTGGCAAAGCCAATAGCAATGCAACGCTCCTCTACGTCCACTCTATACTTCTTTTGGGTGGTATCGTAATGCGATTATGGCAGGCTTTTGACCGGCATCAATAATCTTGATGCAACCAACCTAGGTACGGGTCTTGCGGGTGTCTGACAACGGCTTTTGCCAGGCATTATCCTCCTACCTTTTACAGAACTCAGCTGTATGCACCATCCAGCCGTGATCCAACGTCCTCCCTCCCATAGGATTCCAAGGGACATGATGTCTATCGCGATCTACAGTCAAACAGATGTTGCTTGTCGGTCTTGTTAAGACACGCCTTGGCCAACTTTTTGTAACATTCAGTTTTATCAATTGCGGAGTAACGCCGACCTGAGGGGTCGCCTTCTTGTTACCCAACTAACTGACAGGTCGATCTGGGACCATGGCCAAGGCTCAATGAACTCCTCCGATACGCACGACTCCCTACAGGACAGTCCCGACAACCACGGGGCTGTAGTCAATATCGTGTCCTGGTTTCTCCTCATCTGCAGTTCGTTGCTTGTCCTTACGCGGCTCGGGACGATATATGGAGTGTCAAAATCGTTCCATATAGATGATAGCTTCATTGTGGTGTCACTGGTTAGTTGCGTATGTGAAGACTTCAAGCTTGTTCAGAATTCTGATTCTACTAGATTCTAAGTATTGGACAAACAATTGCAACGTCCATCGGAGTTGCAAATGGGCTAGGACGTCATCTCGAGACACTTTCGAGTGACAATGTCGTAGCTTTCCAAAAGGTAAATAGGCGCCCGCTCATTGGGGCCGTTGAAAGTGCTGATATCAAAGCAGTCCTATTACGCGGCAAATGTACTCTTCATAGCAAGCCAGGTTTTTTCGAAGCTGTCCGTCATATTCTTCATCAGAGTCATCTCTCCCATCGCCTTCCATCGGACCCTGACTTGGATCCTCACCGGTGCCACGCTCGTTTGGGCATTCTCTTCGGTTCCGATGCTGCTCTTCCAGTGCGATACGCCAAGGGTCTGGGATGTCATTACGAATGAGTGTATAGATCAAAGGGCGATATGGAACTATATCAACGCTTTAAACATCATACTCGATATCTGTCTGATATGGCTGCCCTTTACGGTGGTGTGGAAACTGAAAACCCAATTTAAACGCAAGCTCGTGGTGATGTCGTGTTTTGCGACCCGAGTTCTGTGAGTCTCTCTTGGCGCATCATTCTAGAACGCATGCACTGATACGCCATAGGACCATTGCCGCAATTGGCTGGCAGGTTGAAGAGTCCCAAAAGATCCCAAATCACCAAGACATGACATTTACCTACTGGCCATTTGTCGTCTCAATGTCGCTGGCCCAAAGTCTGGGTATCACGACGGCATGCACACCATATCTGAAGCCGTTCCTCGACAGCCTCGAATCTGGCTTAATCCGAAGCGATGATATTCGACGTCGCACTATTGCTGCAGGGAAGTCGATCACTGGGTATGGGCGTCAAGATGGCTCTTCCTCTGTGAGCCAGTCCAGACCTGCTCGTGCTTCGCCCAACGAGCTACGAGACCTCGGGCATCCAAACGCTACAGCCACCGCTTCGATTACTGTTAAGAAGACAGAGAATGGTGCTGATTGGGAAACCGGGAGTCATTCTAGCCAGGTAAAACTCATCAAGCAGGTCAAGACTTGGAGGGTTACGAGCTCTCCAGGCCCAACGAGTGAAGATTAATACCTGGTAGTGAACTCAAACAGGAGCCGTACTTTTCTCACCTTGCTTGGCATTAACACAATTATAATATACCCGAAATGTAAATGTTTAGCAGAGCTGCTGCATCACATAGTAGAAGACTTCACGAGTAAGGTATCAGGAAGTCCACGACGAGTCTAGTAAGCGACACAGCCTGTGGAACTATCGTCAGTGCCGAGATATACGTGAACCCGTTTCTCACTCGATACAATAGGCTCTGCTGCCTTCATTACCTACTACTCTCCATCCTGCTCTTCTATCTCTCGTCGAGTTTGTTGCCAATACGTAAACGCCTTTGACACCTATCCATTAAGCACTACGCATTTCTTTGCAGACCGTCAGCTTATGTCTCCAACTATGATAGTGGCAATAAGCAGCTTCCCAATCCTCGAAGCACATATTGACTATTACACAAGACCTGACGAGTAAAAAATGGTAAAAGGCCACCGTCCCCATTCACACGCGGCAAGTAAGAGCGATTATCGGACCTCCATTGAGACGGTGGGACAATTACCCATGACTGACATGTGTACCGAGGCCAACCCTCCCCCACGTTCATCTCATGCCACTTTGGTCATTGTTCCTCGCGTCCCTCTTCGAATCTCTCGAACGGCGCAGTCAAGTGGAAGTCGGTCCGTGCTGGGGTCCATTGAGCCAACACTCTTCAAATCGGGTCAAAATGGGGTAGCATATCCGAGATCCTTCGCATCCCATGCATGCGCCGGAAAAGGGAATCCAATAACAGACCCTGGGGACAATCCGCTCCTGGTACGGGTGGGAAAAAGGTAGCCGGCTGACAATAATCGTCTTATTTCCGGCAGGCGATCTCGAAAGTACCGTACGCGAGCGGGTGCAGCGAATCACGTAGTAACGTCGTATCCGTTCATCTCGGGACCCCCCTAGCTCTTCTCACAGAAGAATTCCTCTTGTTCGCCCATCCCCAATCGCGGACCGTCGATTCTCCCATGCCGTTGGTGGCTGTGATGGCGTGGCCCCGTCTACATCTTGATATCGCAATATTTCTTCTGGAATACATGGATAGAAGCGCGCTAGTCCCAATCGTGTCATCAAGCCGTTAGGATTGCGAGTTGGACGTCTACATAGTACTGCAGCGTTTTGAAGACCGGGTAGGCATGCGGACCGTGGACAAGTAATTAGCCAGGTGCGTTCAGGAACCACGAGTTTCAGCTCCCAGCTGAAACCACCTTAATATGTGTATGCAGGGCTCACGCTCCTCTGAAGCCTAGTAATATATCTTTTCATAACTACACTTCCGCCGCACACCTTCTACAATTTCTCCTCCCGCGGAGGTCGCGTAGAAAAGCCGGAGCCTCTTCGAAAGCTTGTATCTGCTTGGCACGACGCTAAGGAACTAGATACAGCCAAGATGTCGACGAAGGACTTCGAGATGAACGCGCTCAAGCGAGACGACAACGAAGCGACGTCGACGGAGCTCAACGTCGAGCAGCTCCCAATCGAGACGTCGGCGGGGCGGACGAAGTTACTCATTGAGCGCGACAACCAAACCCTCACACGCCTGGGGAAAGTGCCCGTGCTGAAGGTGAGTAGATCCAATTTCCCTACTCGTGACTGGTAATTAATTAACCTTATATCGTAGCGGAACTTTGCTCTTATGTCTATGCTCGGTTTTAGCTGTACGGTTATGAACACTTGGGAGGGAGAACTCGTGTACGTTCTTGAGCGTACATGTTATTGTCAAGCATAACCTGACTTGCGTTCGCAGGCTTTTTCTTCAGGCATTTGAGAACGGCGGCTCGGCTGGTTCTATATATGGCTTCATCATCGTCTGGATCGGTACCCTATGTATCTTCGCGACTATGGGGGAGTTAGCATCGATGTAAGCTGTCCACCTTAATGCGACTCGGGAATGACATGCATGACTGACATCCACCCCCCTTAGGGCTCCTACGAGTGGTGGACACTACCACTGGGTGTATATGCTTGCACCAACTAAGTCGCGAAAGTTTTTGAGTTATCTTATTGGTAGGTCTACCTCCTATCTTCCGTCACTAGGGGATGAGACTAAGTAATCCAAGGTTGGTTGACGGTCATCGGTTGGCAAGCCGCCGTCGCGGGACTAGGCTTTCTTGCGGCCGCACTCATCCAGGGCGTGGCCGTGATGGGCAATCCGGGTTACGAGCCGTTGGCCTGGCAGAAAACATTGCTATTATGGGCTTCCATCGCTTTTGCCGTATTCTTCAACACCGTTATAAGCAACGCCCTGCCGAAGGTGGAGGGCCTCGTTCTCATACTTCATGTTCTCGGGTTCTTCGCCATCCTCGTGCCCTTGGTCTATCTGAGCCCTCATGGAAACCCTAGGGATGTCTTTACCGTGTTCCTGAACGAAGGTGGATGGCCGACGCAAGGCCTTTCCTTTATGCTGGGAATGATAGCATCCGTGTTTAACTTCCTCGGTATGTTTCCCTTTCTCCCGATGCGCTAGCAAAGTTCACTTGTCTAACATGGTATTATAGGTGCGGATGGCGCTGTACATGTAGGGGCACACTCAAATTACCTACCTAAGTATACTTACTCAAGTTCCAACTTGCTGATGATGTTTTGTAGATGTCGGAGGAGATTCAGAACGCAGCTGTAATTGTTCCCCGAGCAATGATTTTCACTATCCTTTTGAACGGCACCCTCGGGTTCGGTATTCTAATCGCCGTATTGTTCTGCGTTGGCGATCTTGACTCTGTCCTGTCGTCCCCCACTGGATTCCCCTTTATGGCGATCTTCGAACAAGGGGTCGGGTCTGAGCAAGGTGCCCAAACCATGGCTTCGATTCTCGTAATCCTAAACCTATGTGCGACTGTCTCTCTAGTCGCCTCAGCTTCTCGAATGACATGGTCTTTTGCTCGTGATAGAGGTCTACCGGGTTGGTCCTATATCAGCAAAGTCGGTATCAGTCTAGCCCTGAGTCAATCACTAGCTAATGTATATCTTTAGGTCGACCCCAAGACGTCAATCCCTATAATCGCGATTGCCCTCACGACGACTATCTCCTGTCTTCTCGCCCTTATTAACATAGGATCCTCGGTGGCATTCAACGACATCGTTTCGTTGGCCATAAACGGTCTGTACGGCGCGTACCTCATTGGAAATAGTCTTCTTCTTTGGCGCCGCGTGACAGGACAGATCCGTTCGTATAACCGGGAGAATACCGAACTGGTTAACGTCTCGCATGAGAACCTATCATGGGGACCTTTCAAGATCCCGGAGCCTTTTGGGACCATTATAAACGCATTCGGGTGCGCGTTTTTGCTTGTCATGCTGTTCTTCAGCTTTTGGCCTACCCATATCAACCCAACGGCGAAGACCATGAACATGAGTTCGCTCATGATAGGGGCTACGATTATTTGGTCCGTCATATACTACGCTGTTTGGGCACGGAAGGTCTATTCTGGACCAGTTATAGAAGTTAATTAGGAGGTAGATAATATGCAGAGATTTATTCAAACTGAGCAGTTTCAATACTTTCCTTGCGCTCAAGGGACCTTTGGGTGCATGCTTGCGTTGAACACACTGAGGTATCCAGGCTATCACTGAGGGATCAGTTCTTTGGGTGCCTTAGGAGGCGAATACCTAAATTTACCTGTCACCACCAGCCTAGAGAGCGACTGTAGTGGTCAGTCGAGTGGTCAGTGCCCACCGTCGCGGTATCCCAGAGCAACGACCGCCCCAGGTACCAGGTACATTCTGCGCCCTCCCCCACCAAAGGGTTATTTGGCAGAATAACTGCACCGATTCTCAACAATTCGGAAGCTGAGGTGGTCTAGTGGTAAGACACTGGGAGAGCGGCCTGAAGCATCCAATGGATCTCTAAAACGCGGATGCCAGACACCACATTCGAACCTTGTGGATGCCAGCCACAGCGAGGGGATCCATTGGATGTTAGCAGAGAACCTACTCTACCGGGAGGAGGTTGATGGGATCAGATTCCATATCAGAGATCGGCTCAAAGTGAACGGTTTCGCCGATTGGCTAATAACTCACCTCAGACTCCGCAGTCAAAAGGTATTCTAATTAGCTAAAA